>ML783045.1:1199649-1246830 GCA_009831015.1 Picea engelmannii | reverse complement strand
TTATCCCTGATATTATAATATATATATATATTGATATAATGTTTGTAATTAATATCGTTAGAAATTAAATATATTAAAAATAATTTAATTGTAATTATATATATATATATATATATATTTTGATATAATGTTTGTAATTAATATTGTTAGAAATTAAATATATTAAAAATAATTTAATTGTAATTATTTATATATAATATTATAAGTTAGACTAATATATATCTATGTTAGATTTAATAATATATTAGTGTAATAACAAATAAAAGGACTGAATTTTTTGCATTCAAAATAGCATTTTAAAGAACAGAAAATAGTGATTTTGTGATTTACTTAATTGTATTTTGGTAAAAAAAAAAGCCAAAAAATAAAACAGTTAGACAAAGTCAAATTAAATTAATAGAATTCCAAATTCCATATTAATAAATAAATAATATTTACTAGCAAGAGTAAATAAATAAACAATATTTACTAGCTAAAGTAGAGTAAGTGTCTGATTTAGTTAAATTAATCCAATTCCAAATTCCATATTAATAAATAAATAATATTTACTAGCAAGAATAGGGTAAGCTTATGATTGGTGTTATATTAAACTTGTTATAATTTTAAATAATAATGATTATCAATTTATAAACTAATCTCTAAAATTATCTTTCTAAACTTGCAAGAGGCATGGACTAAGCTGCCATGCAGCCTTGGTTGATTCACATTTTCAATAGAATTATTATACTTGAAAATGGAACCAAAATTTTCTAGTAAATTCCAAATTCCATATTAATAAATAAATAATATTTACTAGCAAGAATAGGGTAAGCTTATGATTGGTGTTATATTAGACTTGTTATAATTTTAAATAATAATGATTATCAATTTATATACTAATCTCTAAAACTATCCTTCTAAATGTGGTAGGGACTAAGTTGCCATACAACCCTTGTTGATTCACATTTTCAATAGAATTATTATACTTGAAAATGGAACCAAATTTTTTAATAAATTCACAAAATTCTATGCTATCGGATATGTGTTTTAAAATTGGAGGCATGCCACGAAATTAAATTATAGGGTAAGAAATTCTCTACGAAAAACAAGATGCCAAAGAATATAATGTTGATCCAAACATAAAAGTAGTAAGAAGTGTAACCTTTTAAAATCACACCAATAATGTATGTTATTGATGTTTATATAAACATATAAATGTATGTTATTGATGTTTATATAAACATATATATTTATTGAAAAAAAAAGAAAAATATTAATTTTTTTTTAAATAATAATATTAATAATATATAAGAAAATTTGAAATTAAGTTATTAAATTTATATTTATAGATAATATAAAAAAAATTAAAATTCTACTAGTTGTATTGTAATAGAATTTCTAATTCATTTTTTGATATACTATGATAATGGTCATCTTAAAAAGTATTGTGCTCCATAATAGTGTGTCTTTCTAGCTTCTTAAAGGGCACAATTCCTTACATTCCTAATTAGTTAATAGATTAAAATAAGTCACGTAGAGTTGTGCTTCGAGCACTATGATAGTTATTTTTCACTGTCATTGTAAATCTTTATAAAAGATTTTTTGTTAGTATAATGAAAATTAATAAGGATTTTTGCTAGCCATGTCTAATTCAACTTGAATTTATGGTGGGGTGTGAGCTTCATAGGATTATGTCGCTTGTTCAACAACAACCTGAGTATGATGGGCTAAATATCCACCTCTGCAGCGTTGAGCATACTTGTGTCGAGAACCGCAAGGCATTGAGGGACATAGAGAGAAGGAGTTAGACACGAGAAAGAGAATGAGAGTAGTGGAGGGAAGGAGGGCAACACAAAAAGTGGTAGAGTGCATATGGGGGGTCGAGTGAGGATGAAGTGGGGGTGAACAAGAGATGAGAAGCAAAATGGGTAGCAAGGAGAGAAACATATATAAACGATCTATGGGGAGTACCACTACGGGAGAGACGAGTTGTTGTTGGGTGATTCCATTACAAACCTTGAATGCAGAGGATTCCATAAACTTAGAACCAGGATGAAGTGAATGAAGGTAGCATGACATGAGTATGCATGCATACCAGGAAATGAAGTTGGAGGGTCAGACAATAAGGTGATGTGATGTCGGTGGAGGGTCCGAGTAGATGTGGGGGGGCATTGGGGTGCCAAGTGGGGGCGAGTCCCGAGGTACTTCCTTAAAATTATGTGTCTCCCTGTCACCCGATCCGGGTGCATCTAGAGCTATTTGTTACCTAAGATATCAAATCATAATTTGTTATTAAAATGAAATAAAGTAGAATACAACTTCTATTATCATCACTAGTTACTAGTAAATATAAAACCATGTCATTGATGTCATTTATAATAAAATTTGTATTAATTGTTCTTAAAATAAACTACACATATATTCTCAAATCAAAAGAGGAAAGCCCTAGGTATTCATGTATTATTCTCTAATTACCTTGGAAGATATTATACTAGTGCATAAAATGTGTAGACATATAATACAAGGCCCAGTTGTATCATCTCACCAAACATTGCATGTATAGAATTATGTTAAAAACATACAAGAAGCTACAACTTTGTGACCTCCCCTATGACATTAGAGAATTGTAAGGGTGGAGTACTGATCAAGTATGCAAATTTTAACTTTGTTTTAGTGACAAATAATACAAGCGTGCCTCTTCTTTTTTTGAAGCAAGACATAGGTAGTGTCTTTCATTTTTGCATAGCATTCATAGGAGAACGTTGGTGTAATGCGTACTACTTCTATGTTTGTGGTGAATGCCATTGTAGTGAAGTTGTGTTGCTTGGATGTTGAAGCATGCAATACATATCATACTACTTTCCACTTCAATAACATCAAAGCTAAAGACATGGCAAGGTCCCTTGGAATTGGTGAAGGTGCATAGATTAGTGTTTCAAAGTACTTTTAATTTCAATGTACATTCATTTAGGTATGGATTCAAAGCTTTAATAGGAGTAAAGTTTTGGGTTGTTTTATTTGTTTTTTATGTTTGTTTTCCATAATCACTTACATATTTGATCAATGTTGTGTCGCCAATAATCTAAGATGTCAAAGTTTGCACTTGCATGTCATGAACTAATAAAACCCTACCAAAAAAATGTAAAAACAACAATTAGCACTTTAATGTATGTGATTTGGAATGAGATGTGGTAGAGGAAAAAACAAGAGAATAGTTCTATTCAATATAAGTAAATTTGATCAGTACAAAGAAAGCAACTTGAAGACATTTGCTATTTTGGATATATCTACAAATGAATTTGTTTAGTGGTCCAACTTAAGGGTCCATTTTTCACTTGAGTTGATGTGAAATAAGCTTTACAAGGTATTGCTTCCATCAGATAGGAGTACAAAATAATGGTCTTCTAAGGTTGGTTTGAAGTCTAGAATCTTTAGAATGGGGTTGGAAAGAATCTTCCCATTTCCAATCCTTGTAATAGAGTTATTTTGTTAACATTGACACCATACCTTTAGTATGTTGTTTAATGATATACAAAGGGAACCAAAGAACACATAAGAAAAAGATTGTTGCATCAATGTATTAAGAAACTAATATACTATGATGAGGTGGTCGACCCTAATTAGAAGATCAAAACTACCTCATTTTTTCAAAGTGCGAACGAGAAAATCAATATTGCTATGTAATGTCCCTTTCCAAATAGGAGCTCTGGAAGAGGAGGCTTAATGGTCTAAACCGCCCCGTTAGACTATAGCCAGGGCCAAATAGTGGTAAACAGGGTTACTAGAGGTCACTCGAGTCAGAAGTGCTATATTCGGAAAGTGGCATTGAGCTAAAAAGGGTTAAAAGCGCTTTTAAGTCATTATGAGCTAAAAATAGAAGTCAACAATTAATTAGGGTTTCAGCAGTGATTTAGGGTTTTGGAAGTCAACAACGAATTAGGGTTTCAACATGATTTAGGGTTTTGGAAATCAGCAACGAATTAGGGTTTTAACATGATTTAGGGTTTTGGAAAGCTATAAAGGAAGGGTCAACGACCCAATTCATCATTATGTAGATTATGACTTGTCATTGAGGAGAAGAGGCACATCTCAGGAGAGATAGTTCAATGTATTCCAGGAGGAAGACACCAATTGGCTGATTTCGGTGTTGAAAGACACACCCTAGTCACCGGGAAGATCATCTAGGTCTTCCATCATTCTTTATTGATTCCACAGTGCTCCCATATTCCAGGTATTATCTTTTAGTTACTTATTTGTATTCCGGCTAAGATCCTTTTGTCTTTTGATCTAGCCGAGTGTTGTTATTTTATTCAGCCACAGTTGCTTATTTATATTCCGACTAAGATCCTTTGTATGTTGATCTAGTTGAGTATTGTCAGTTATTCAGCCACATTCAGCCATTTTGTAATCCACAGAGATATCATAATACAAACTTTGCAGTCCTTTGTTGTGTTTATTATTTGTATGATCATTTATATGTTGTAAACCTTTGAACCTACACACACATTAGCAACGTTTCCTAGACTGACCAAGTTAGGAACATTACAGTGGTATCAGAGCTTTAGTCCTGCCAACCTGTGACTAAAGACAATGAGTGCAGCAGAATACCCAGAGGGCCGTGAACATGTAGGTGACGAATATGTCACTTAAAACAGGCATCAAGAAAGAAGGCATAGGCCTGATTTCCCCCCTTTTCCTCCTAGCTCAGAGGAAGAGGAAGAGGCACACAGAGAAGCAGAGAGAAGGGCAGAGTGTGAGGCTAAGTGCAAGGCAAAGAGGATGCTAGGAGACAGATATGAGTGACTAGAGGGCAGTGGCAAGGCCCCTGTAGATCCAGAGGCAACTTTCATGCAAGTTATCAACGATATGTTAGCTAGTCAATGAACCATGTCTCAGTCCTTGGCACAGGTGGTTGATAGATTGGCTAGAGTGGGCACCCCAGATACACAAGTCTTGCATGTAGCACAGGGGAACTTGGGAGCAAGCAGTAGACCCCAGTTACCCTCTCGCACATACACCTCTGCGAGTAGGATTCCTAGACCCTTGTTTCCCAGTTTCCAGAGGGCACCCCCGGTAGCAGCACCACCGTCGATACCACAGAGGCCACCCACTCATGCTGACGACATTGCAAAGTATAGGAGGGAGTATGCAACATTGGGTCGTGACTTCCATCAGGACATGACCTTAGTCGATTACTGTGGACTCAGACTCAGGAACCACCCCAGAGAGCCGCAGAGGGGAGGACCACAACAACAACATGGGCATAACCTCGATTTCATCCGAAAATTTGGGAAACTCACCATCCCTTCTTTCGACGAATCGTCCAAATACACCGCCAGAGCTTGGGTACAAAAGCTAGACACGTATTACAAGCTCAACCAGATGACTGAGATAGAGGCCATCAGTTTTGCGACCTTACACTTGGAGGGTGAGGCACATGAGTGGTGGTACCATGGACTGGTGACAGTGGGTCACATATGCATCATCTCCTATAGGGAGTTTACAGATAGGCTCATGGACAGGTTTGATAGGAAGGATCCTGAGATACACTTCAGGGATCTAGCCCAGTTGAGACAAACTGGCACAACAAAGGTGTTCATCATAGATTTTCAACGGGTAGCCGTGGTAGTGACAGATATATCATAGCTCAGGCTAATCATGTTATCCATAGAAGGACTCACAGAGCCTTTGAAAGGATGGGTGAAGGCATACGGGCCTCCCACTTTGCAGGATGCCATCCTTTGCACTCGAGATTTGGCAGACTCAGTGCCAAAGACTAAAACTTTCTCCAAACCATTTGTGCCCCAGAGGGATCGAGACAGGAAGCCATTCCAGAGAGAATGGAAGGGCAAGGAGAAGTTGGATGATGGACTAGGCAAGAGCTTATGAGGAAAAAGATTTGTTTCAACTGCAGAGATCCTTGGGTCCCAGGCCACAGGTGCATGGGCAAGGGACAGATTCATTATATTGAGGTAGCAGTAGATAACATGGATAGTGAGGAGGAGAAGCAGAATAGTGGATCCACTAGTTCAGAGGAGGAGTCAACACCAACAGAGGAGCAGCCTCCCCGTAGACCACCAACACCGGCAGGAGCCCATCCTCCAGTAGTCCCACAACCGCCAGAACATGCTAATAGGAGGAAACCAGCAAAGGGAGGTGTCATAGCGACCCTTTCTGGTGTTCCTAGGTATGATACCCTCTGTATCAGATGGATTATCCAGGGGCAACAGGCAATCTCCCTGATAGATGGAAGGGCCACCCACAACTTCATCGACACTTCACTAGTATTGAGACGGGCACTTCATATAGAGGAGTTTGATGGGTTTGATGTTGCGGTAGCAGATGGCCACACAGTGGAGTGTCTAGATAGAGTTTCAAACTTAGAAATGAAGTTAGGCAACTACACAGTGAGAGACACATTTTATGTGGCTGACCTATTGGACACAGATGTGGTGTTAGGAGTTCAGTGGATGATTACCTTGGGAAAAATCACTACCAACTACCAAACCTTGGAAATGGGATTCAGAGACCAGGATGGGAAGAAGGTTGTTCTAAGAGGTATGTCGACAGGAGCACCCAGGACAGTTTCAGCCAAGAGGATGGAGAGGATATTTAGACATGGGGAGGTTGCATATGCCGCAGAATGCTTGATCACTACTCAAAAGGATTCCGAAGGTCGACAACAATACCATACAGAGATCAAGAATTTATTGGGACGACATCAACAGGTCTTTGAGTCAATTCCACCAGGGAGACCACCTGACAGGGGGTTTGAGCACACCATTGAGTTGGAGGAGGGGGCCAAACCTATGATCACCCCCCCTATCATCATCCTAGGAGGTTCAAGGATGAGATAGAGAAGGAAATCAAGGAATTGTTGGTGATGGGACACATCAGACCGAGCAACAACCCATTTTCTTCTTTAGTTGTCTTAGTTCTGAGGAAGGATGGCACCATGAGGATGTGCATTGATTACCGAGCCTTGAACAAGAAAACCATCAAGAACCGATACCCTATCCCACGCATTGACGAGTTGATGGATGAACTGCATGGGGCAGTTTTCTTCTCAAAAATTGATCTACGCTCTGGATATCATCAGATCAACATCCGAGAGCAGGACATATAGAAGACGACATTTTGATGTCATTTTGGACACTTCGAGTTCCTGGTTATTCCATTTGGGCTAACCAATGCACCTGTTATATTCCAGTCTTGCATGAACCATATATTCAGGGATCAGTTAAGGAAATCAATCTTGGTTTTATTCGACGACATCTTGATCTATAGTCGTTCATGGAAAGAGCATATGAGGCACCTGGATGAGGTATTGAGCATCATGGAGGCACAATCACTATATGCTAAAGAGTCCAAGTGCGAGTTCAGTATGACAGAGCTGCTTTACTTAGGCCACATCATCAGTGCAAAGGGGGTACAGGTGCACCAAGAGAAGATCAGGGCCATTATGGATTGGCTGACGCCCAAGAATGTGACAGAATTGAGGAGCTTCTTCGAGCTGTGCAGCTATTACAGGCAGTTCGTCCAGGGTTTTTCTCAGCTTAGAGCACCGCTGATAGATCTTACCAAGCATGGGGCCTTCATATGGACCAAGAAATCACATGAAGCCTTTGATCACATGAAGGAAGTCATGGGCACTTGTCCAGTGTTGGCACTACCAGACTTCACCCTGCCATTTGTACTAGAGTGTGACGCATTCGGCGAAGGGATCGATGTAGTTTTGATGCAGGGAGGACACCCCATTGTATTCGAGAGCTAGAAGCTTAGTCAACCTGAGAGGTTATACTCCATTTATGACAAGGAAATGTTGGCAATCATGCATGTCTTGACCAAGTTTAGACAATATTTGGTGGGAAACATATTCGTGGTCAAGACTGATCACAACAATTTGAAGTATTTCCTTGAGCAGAAGGACCTCAGTGAGTGCCAACAGAAATGGGTGATGAAGGTACAGGAATTTGACTTTGACATAGAGTATGTCAAGGGGAAGAAGAACATTATGGCCGATGCACTATCGAGGAGACCTGCAACATGTTCTTTGATGGAGATTTCAGCATATTGGAAATCCCACTTGTTAGTGGAATATTCCAAGAACAAGTTCGCTTGTGAGGTGATGGATGGGCAGATACGAGATGATCGGTATAAGGTCATTGACAATGTCACATTTTACAAGGATAGAGTCTACTTGGTGCCAGATTCAGGGCTTAAGAAGAAGATCCTCACCGCAGTTCATGATTCACCTCTATCAGGCCATTAGGGGTTTTTCAAAACCTACAGATAGATCAGAGAGAGGTTCTCATGGAAGGGCCTCAAACAAGATGTTATGAGACACGTCAGTGAGTGTGTGACTTGCCAGCAGAACAAGTCAGAGTATGCTCTTCCAATAGGGCTACTTCAGCCACTCCCCATTCCAGAGCATAAATGGGAGAGTATATCTATGGACTTCATCACCGGTCTACCCAAGGTCTAAGGTAAGGACTGTATCTATGTAGTGGTCGACAGATTGACCAATTTTTCTCACTTCTATTCCATACTGACAGAGTACAACGCAGTTTAGGTAGCTGATATTTTCTTTAGGGAGGTCTTCAGACTTCATGGGTTGTCGAAGAACATCATCAGTGATAGAGACAATCGGTTCATAGGGACATTTTGGAGAGATTTGTTTCAGTTGGTGGGGACGGAGTTGACACCTAGCACCAACTATCACCCTCAGACAGATGGGCAGACCGAGATTGTCAACAAGTGGGTTGAAGGGTATTTGAGGAACTATGTAGGAGGACAACAGAGAACATGGGTAAAGTGGTTACATTTAGGAGAACATTTCTACAACACCACCTTCCACATGTCCATTGGTATGACACCCTTCCGAGCATTGTACGGATATGATGCTCCCACTTTGGTAGAATTGGTCTTCGAGGAGAGAAGAGCTCCCAAGGCCAAGGATTGGATCATAGAGAGTCATGAGATTCTCAAGTTGTTGAAAGAGAACTTCTAGACGACGTAAAACTGATAGAAGATAAGTGTGGACAGGCATAGGATAGAGTCCAGCTTTGAGGTTGGAGATTTGATTTTCTTGAGACTCCAATCCTAAAGAAAGTCATCTCTGAAGAAGAGCGGGGCCAAGAAGCTCAAGCCCAGATTTTATGGTCCTTACAGGATCATGTGCCGAGTAGGCAAGGTTTCTTACGAGCTAGAGCTTCCAAAGGGGAGCAAGATTCATAACGTGTTCCATGTGTCTTGCCTAAAAAAGGAAGTGGGACAATTCATTAACACATCAAAGGAGCTTCCCCCTTTGGATGAGGAGGGACAGTTGGAGTTAGTTCCAGAGGAGGTTTTGGAGTTCCGGGAGCGGAAACTAAGGAGAAGGGTCATCAGAGAGTGTTTGATCAGATGGAGCAGGCTTCCAGTAGAGGACGCTACTTGGGAGAGCAAGCAGGTGTTGCAACACCCTGGACTGGTATTGCTTGAGGACAAGCAATTTTGGGAAGGGAGGACTGTAATGTCCCTTTCCAAATAGGAGCTCCAGAAGAGGAGGCTTAATGGTCTAAACCAACCCGTTAGATTATAGCCAGGGCCAAAGAGGGGTAAACAAGGTTACTAGAGGTCACTCCAGTCACAGGTGTTATATTCGGAAAGTGACATTGAGCTAAAAAGGGTTAAAAGCACCTTTAAGTCATTATGAGATAAAAATAGAAGTCAACAATGAATTAGGGTTTCAACTGTGATTTAGGGTTTTAGAAGTCAACATCGAATCATGGTTTCAACATGATTTAGGGTTTTGGAAATCAACAACGAATTAGGGTTTCAACGTGATTTAGGGTTTTGGAAGGCTATAAAGGAAGGGTCAGCGACCTAATTCATAATTATGCAGATTATGACTTGTCATTGAGGAGAAGAGGCGCATCTCAGGAGAGATAGTTCAATGTATTCCAGGAGGAAGACACCAATTGGTTGATTTCGGTGTTGAAAGACACACCCTAGTCACTGGGAAGATCATCTAGGTCTTCCATCATTCTTCATTGATTCCCCAGTGCTCCCATATTCTGGGTATTATCTTTTAGTTGCTTATTGGTATTCCTGCTAAGATCCTTTTGTCTTTTGATCTAGCTGAGTGTTGTTATTTTATTCAACCGCAGTTGCTTATTTATATTCCGGCTAAGATCCTTTATATGTTGATCTAGTCGAGTATTGTCAGTTATTCTGTCACATTCGGCCATTTTGTAATCCATAGAGATATCATAATACAAACTTTGCAGTCCTTTGTCGCGTTTATTATTTGTATGATCATTTATATGTTGTAAACCTTTGATCCTACACACACATTAGCAGTGTTTCCTAGACTAGCCAAGTCAGGAACATTACATGCTAAAATAAGAACAAACTCTCACGAGCTACATAGTGAAACTGGGCGTTGGACAATTCCAAAAACACCCTGGGATGAAAGAATCTGACATCTTTGTGACACTAAGAGGGTTGAAGATGAAAAACACTTTCTCTTATATTTCCCTCCCTATTCCCTAAATAGATCCCAAATATAAATATAATTTTAAACAAATCGAAGTAGTCTCTTACCTTAAGGTTGATGGTTAATCATCATCATCATCGACGTCATCATCATCATGATCATCATAGATATGAATGGAATTCAAGAACAATGCATGTGTGAGCAAAATAAAAAGTTATATTTATTGAAGTCTCAATATATTTGTTGAAGTATGTATACAACTATTTGAACAACAATAATTTATTAAATAGTTGTGAAGAATTAAACAAGGTCTACAAATGATCTTATAGAGGAAAGATTAAAGAAAAACTTGCAAGTATATTTTAATCCTTAAAGAAAGAAATTTGTGTTTTGATAGTATGTTTAATTTTTGTATCATGTTAAGAATAGTATGAATTTAAAAGTTTACATTGAGGACATACACATATAGAAAATTATACCAGTTAAAAATATTTTGAAGATAGATTTTAGAGCTCAAAATATATATTTATTAAATTTATTTCTATATTGAATAATACATTTTTTAAATATTAAAATATGGAGTGGAATGATAGATTCATGACTTAAATAATAACATGTGTGTTGAAAATGAAAATAATTTGATAACTATGATAAATATGTCACTAGGAATTAATCGAGCACAAAATTCTATAAGATATTGAATTTTTTTATTTTACATATAAAAAAAGTATTTTAATAAATATTACACAACATATTGTATATACAATTTATGTAAATCTTTATCATGTTTTGTTTTGTGAGTTTAGGTGGAGCTACTTGGGGCCAAATTTTTAGGAGAATTTGTGAATTTATGTGAGCTACTTATGGTCAATTCTCGAGAGAAATTACTGGCACTGCCATCTAGCAAGTGATGCGGTTTCTCCTTTCTATTATCATCACCTGTCATATCATATTATCAGAATTTAGAAAAAAACAAAATTCAAACATTGAAAAAGAATTTCAATCATATTATCATCTGTAAGGCTGTAACATCATATTGGTAAGAATTTATGGTATATAGAAATTATTTTGTCCAAGTTTGAAAATGTCCATAATGATGGAAAAAATGTATTTGTAAACGTTGTGAAGATACAAAGAACTTGTCGTCGAACTTTACAATGGTAAAAAACTTTTCATTATTTACATAGTTGAATCTCCACGCGGAAACTTGTCATTGGATTTCGCATATTTAAAAAGAAATCATTATTTACAAAATTGGTTATCATCGAGTTTTCACTACAATATTCCAAACAAATCACTCTAATATTTTGATAAAATTTCTAAAAGATATATCGAAATAAGTCACTTTAACATTCGGGACACAATTTCAAAAAGACTTTCTCCAAACAAAAGCCTCGCGGAAAGATGGAGAAAATACAGTGCCCGTCTTTGTTTTCATTAAAGTTTTTTTTAGACAATATTAGTGGGATGATACATGAAGTCAATTTTAATTTGATTTTAGATGATGTGTGTTAGCATCAGAAGTCACTCTTGGATTGCAGTAGGAGTAAGCCTAAGGCCCATCAGTTTATGTCATGATTTGTTAAAAGGGGGTGATCGAATGGAAGTAAACTCAGAACAATATCGCTCACTCAGAAAACTGGGTTGGAGCAACAAGGACATGTGAGGTCTTTATCTAACTTAAGCCAATAAATTTGCATAGTGGTGAGTAAGTGAAAGAAAATAAAGGGGAAAAGTCTTAGATATGAGATCCTCTCAGACCAGAGAAACTTCAAAGTAAACCTCAAATGTTGCAAAACTAATACAATCAAACATGCATTATATAGTTACAGCAACACCCGACTGGATCATCCATACTCGGGCTTCAGATTCAGAGGAAAAAGGAAAGGAGGAGACTGGCCGCCATTAAACAAGAAATCTCAAAATATCATTGTATAACCAGAGAACCAAAGGCTTTGTTAAATCTTTACAGTCAGGAGCTTTGCTCTACCATCGATCCTTACAAAAATACAAAAACTGAGTATATATACTCAGAGCAATTTTCCCCCTTGGCAGCAGGAGGGTAGATGAGACATTAAAGTCTAACTTAGCGTGCGTAGGTTCATCTGATCAGTCGAGGACATCAGATCGGCATGGCTCTTTTAGGAAAACCTGCACACAGGACGACCTTAGGCAGACTGCCTGCCAGAACCTCCATGCCTTGCATTCATGGCTTGAGCTGAGGTCTCAACCACCTGCTCAATATTCATTAACTTATTTTTCCCATGGAGGGTGGCCAAGACTGAAAACATAAAGAAAGACCCCGTGTCCTTTGAAGTCTCGGTAGCTGAAATGTCGAAATGGCTCCTGGGCGCTTTTTGCATTTCGCGTTTCGAGGTTTTGAAATGCAGAGGAAGAGCGAGACCCTGTGTCGTTTGAAGTCCCGGTAGCCGAAATGTCAAAATGGCTCATCTTTTCTTGATTTTGGCCATAATATATGAGCTCATGCGCTAGACCTCGTGAAACTTTGCGACTCAAGCCTACCCGATGACTGTCGATCTGCTCCATCTATGGATTCTCGCCGTTGAAAACAAAATGCCCGCTCGCTTGATTTTAAGCCCAAAATGGACTTCTTCTGTGTGTTGCGCTCAACGTTCATGACTGCGGCCTTTGAATAAAACACATTTGATGGGTTTTCTAAAACCCCATTTCCATGCATTTACACCAAGGACCTGAAATCGGAAAGAAACACCACCTTGCAAAAATTAGCGCTAACATTAGCCTCCATGGGCGATAGATTCATCCCTGCGATGCTCTAAGAACTCCTTCTGTAGTTCCAGTTGCCTTGTGTTGGGATATGGAGTCATTTATTAAGCCAAAAATAAATAGAAAAACAATAAAGACAATATTTACAAAAACAGAGGAGTTGTCTAAGGCTCAAACAAAAAATTTCTTCAAGAACTGCCCATTTATTTGGCTGCTAAAGACTTCTTCACCCTCCAAATCCTGCAACCTGTATGTGTTATTTAAGAATACTTCAGAGATTTTGCATGGCCTGATCCAGAGGGCGTCAAACTTGCTATGTTTTTCCCAATCCTGCCTGGGTGCATCCCACTTAAGAACTAAATCTCCCATCTTGAATTCCTCCTTCTTGACCTTCTTGTCAAAGGCCTGCTTGATCTTCTGCTGATGACTGTGAGCTATGTCCATCACCTGCTCCTTGATCTGTTGCACTTCCACCACTTGATGAATTCTTTTGACCATATGGTCTGGCTCTCCTTCATGATCTTGAAAGAATTTAGCTACAGGTAAAGTGAGCTAAGTGGGAAACATAGCCTCCGTCCCATAAACAAGTTGAAAATGTGAGGTGCCCAGGGACTTTTTTGTTGTCACTCGATCGACCCATAAAGCGAATTTGAGCTTCGAATCCCAAGCCCTCTTATTGTCTTCCAATAATCTTTTAATGAGTTTTATTAGACTTTTATTGGAAGATTATTCCAGTCCATTTCCTTGAGGATAATAGGTAGTGGAGTGAATTAGTGAAATCTCGAACTGCTCACAAAACTTAACCAAAGGCTCAGACTTGAAAGAAGCAGCATTATCAGTGACAATTCTTCTAGGACAACCAAATATAGCTATGATATCCTCCAAGAAGCTGATAATTACCTTGTGCGAAGCACTCATGGTGGGGGCAGCTTCTATCCACTTGGTGAAATAGTCTGTTGCAGTCAAGATCCATCTATGCTGGCCACTTGAAGGAGGATGAATTTCCCCGATGAAGTCCAACCCCCACTGTTGAAAGGGTGTTGAAGCTACTACAGGCTTTAGTGGCAGAGCTTTGAGCTATTTCTTTCCTGAGAACCTTTGACATTTGATGCAACTTTGACTTCTCTGCAGACATCAGTGAAGAAGGTGGGCCAATAGTACCCAACCCTGAGAATTTTGTGGGCTGTGGTCTTCCAGAAATGGTGCCCTCCAGAAAGGCTGCTGTGGAAATCAAACATAACTTTCTGGGCTTCCTGTGGATTTAGACACCTCAGAAACACCCCTAGAGGGTCTATCCAGTAAAAGACATGGTCTATAAGGAAATATCTGACCACCTTGAGCTTTAAATCTCTTTCCTTGCTTTTTCCCATTCCATCAGGAGGCTTCAACTCTTGCAGAAAGTACAAAATGTCTTTGTACCAGGTGCATTCTGCTAGTGATAAGCCACCCTGAGTGCTTTTGCTAGACAACTCAGTTTGCTGATTTCCTGAGCAAGCGTTGATGAAGCTAACCCCCAAGGCCTTGCAATTGGATTCAACCAGCAGCTTCGCTAAACCCTGCCCTTTTACCAACTTGGTGGGCTTTATCTCCAGGTCAAACTCCAGGATCTTGGAAATCCATTTACCTCTTCTCCCATCTATGTCAGGTTGTATAAGGATGTCCTTCACAGAGGCTGAAGGAACGTATGCGGTCACTCTTGAGTGCAAGACATAGACTCTGAAAGCTTTGAGAGATTTCATCAAGGCATAGGCCTGCTTCTCCATGATCTCATACCTGATTTATGCATCTCTTAATGCCTTACTGAAGAAGGAAATGGGTTGTTGTCGCCTTTCCTCATTTTTCTGCAATAAGACCGCTGCTACTATATCAAAAGAAGCAAAAGAAAAAATTAGGAAATCCTTGGAATAATCAGGACTGATTAGCACAGGTGCCTCAGTTAATACCCTTTTTATTTGGATGAAAGACACCCTGGGTTTAGAAATCCATTTTACTTCTTTTCCCTTTCTGAGCATGGCTATGATGTGTTTCACCAACTCAGCAAAATTTGAGACGAACCTCCTCAGAAAGTTAATCTTCCCTAAAAAAGCCTAAACTTCCTTTCTAGACCTGGGAAGTGACAGGATCTGAATTGCCTCTACCCTGCTAGGATCAATTCTCACTCCCTCTGCTGATACTATATGGCCCAACAGCTTCCCCTCCTTCATAGCAAACAAAGATTTCTTGGGATTTAAGGAAAGGCCAAACCTCCGACATTTCAAGAAAACTTTCCTCAAGTGACAACGGTGCTCCTTATTAGACCTGGAGAAGACTGTGATGTCATTCAGATAGATCACCACAAACTGATCTTTCTCCCCGATGAAGGCTATGTCCATGGCTCGCTGGAATGTTGCTCCTGCATTCATTAATCCAAAAGGAATTTTGGCATACATGAATGTGCCCCAAGGAGTGGTGAAGGTTGTTTTTTCTTTGTCCTTAGACATGATTGATATCTGATTATAGCCATAAAAACCATCAATCATGGATATCCTAGATGCACCAGTTACCCTCTGCAATATGTGTTCCATGTTGGGCAAGGGATAGTTGTCTTTCTTTGAGCTCTTGTTCAGGTTCCTGAAATCAACACAGAGCTCGATTTCTCCACTTTTCTTCCTCACCAGGACCAAATTGGCCACCCACTAGGAATATCTCAAGGGGGAAATGATTTGGGCATCTAATAACTTCTTCACTTCTCTCTCCATGATAGGCAACAACATGGGATTTATTTGTCTTAGCTTCTGCCTAAATGGCTTAGCCTCTTCCTTCAATGGGATCTTATGTTCGATGACAACTGTGTCATATGTCTTGAGGTCTTCATAGGTCCATGCAAAAACATAAGCAAATTCCCTTAATAACTCGGTATATTCGACCCTCTTCTCTTTGGTCAAACTTCTTGACAACTTGACAAACTTAGGCTCCTTCTGTGTGCCGATATTGCACTCCGTTGTATCAACATCTCCACTTGAAACACTACCCTTTACTACCACATCATTCCCTTCGAACAGTCTTTCTAAAGGGACTAGTCCCTTCGGAATGTGATTGCTAGGCAAATGAATAATATGGTGATCAACAATTTTATTTAAAAATATTTCAGGGTGAGGGTGATTTTCAAGATCGGGATCTTAATCAATGTGCAATGTAGAAAATTCATCGACAGACTGAAGAAATTTTTTGATTTCAAAATCGTCTTCGAATACCTTCCAATGTTTGATATTTTCTGGAACATATGGCCTATATCTTATCTCGACCTCATATTTGATCTTAGGTGGCAGAGGGATCTTGAACAGACTAGCTGAGACAACTAAGGAATCGGCCAAAGTATTTTCCTCTCTTGGAATAAAAGAAATATTGAAAGCTGAGAAGAAATTATCAATCAGGTCCCACACTTCATTTTTGTAACTCTTGAGCCGAGGATGCTTAGCCCGATAAGCATTTATGACTTGCTGGATTATCAACTCAACATCTCCGAACACTACTACCTCCTTAATTCCCATTTCTTTTGCAGCCCTCATACCCAGAACAAGAGATTCATATTCTGCCACATTATTGGTAGCTTCAAATTCTAGCTTGTATGATAGGTATATGGTTTCCTGCCAAGGGGACACAAGAACCACTCCAACGCCAGCGAATTCACTAGAAGAAGCGTCGTTGAAGAACATTTTCCAAACAGAGGTGGTTGGAGGAGGTATCTCATGATTTAATATGGGTTTCTTTCTTATTTGAAAAGGGGCTTCAGGAGTCTTAGTGATCTGCAATAAACTAAACCCCAAATCAGTGTCAAGCGCAAAGATGGGGTGATTAGTGGGGTCTACTTCGTCACTGACAATGTAGGCCAGCTGAGCTTCTTTGTACAATCTCCTATGTTCCCCTCCAAACACTGGAATGGTGGCATATGTGAGATCCATCTGTAATGTTCCTTCAAGTTTTTTAATCCAAGATATTGACAACAACATACCGAACTTGGGGGGAACATCAGCTACTACAATGTCCATTACCACACTCTTCATTGGCAACTGAAATAAAGAGACCACCAAGTCTTTGATGACTCCAAGGCATTGCACCCTCCTTGAATCAAAAGAGTACAAATCATGATAAGCCTTTGTCACTTCCAGTCCCAATTCTTCCATGACTATTTTGGGCATAAGGTTGTGGGAAGTTCCTGAATCCATGAGGCAATTATGGAGCACCTTATCATGTATGTTCAGGGATGTGTAGAAGGGAGGGGATGAATCATCTCTGTCTTCTACAATGGGACCTAGGACGACTGCTATCTTTTCATATTGAAAATTTATTGAGTCTGTAGAAGGCTAGGGGGACTCAGATTGTAGTAGCTTGGAGAGGGACCTTTTGAAATCTTCATTTTTAACTAGCTCTGAGAGGGGTACGAGAATTGTAATCTTTTGAATTTCATGTTCAAAACTAAAGGAGGAAAGAGGCTTAGGAGTTTCCCTTACCTCAGAGACAGGTTCTTTGGTTGTTGGTGAAGTATTCTGAGTTTTCTTTTCTTTAGTAGTGATTGTAGCAGGTTTAGCAGGTTTTTCCACTATGAGGGGCCGATCATGGCTATCAAATTTTCCTTCTTTCTTCTTTGACCTGAGATGATATCTGTTAGGAGTGTTATTGGCCTTTTCCCCTTTATCCAACTCATTGACTTGAATGTTCATAAGGGATATTTCATATGCAGATTGAGTCAAATGGGGAAAAGGGGAAGTGTCTTCAATACAGTGAATTACGAGGTCGAGCTCATCTATCTCTTCTCCTTCCTTATGAGCAAATAGGATATTTTGGAGAGGGGTTTTAATCCTTTGATCATATATGTATTTGCTCCTTTGTTCCCTTGGCAAAGCCTGTGGCACATTGTTGCTAGGCCTCCTGAAGCCTTTGTTATCAGTATTTTGGGGATTTCTGTACATGGACTTCCCTTCCAACTCCCACCTTCCCATTCTAGCCGAAAGTGAATTTATCACTTTAGTTACCTCGTCCGTTTGAAGGGGAAGGGGAGAGGAATTGGATGGGGAGGCTTCAAGTCTCTTCCTGGATATGTCTCTGTCGGCCTTATTCTTAAGTCAATCAACAACCAATATGTTAGATTCTACTTCCACGGCTGCATCATGCATGTGAGCCAAAGTAGTGGATCTCCTTTCCCTCAACAGAAGGCAGAAATCGGGATCAAAAGTGATAGCATAAGTGATCTTAGCAGAGGCTTCTGAGGGCTTTATTTCAGTGGGGATATTATTGTACATTTTATTGAATCTCTTGGAGAAGTCAGAGACAGAATCTCCTTCCTTTCTCTTCAAAGACCCAAACTCTGTCATGTAATACATGAAGTCTTTTTTGTCTCCCCACTGTCTCAAAAAGGCGTTATCCAAATCCTCAATCCCATCAATAGATCTAGGAGGCAGGGCCCTAAACCACTTTCTTGCCTTGCCTTCAAGGCTATGGACAAAAATCCTCATCCATACGTCTGCATGCACGATAACATGATCATCTGTAAAATTGTAAAAGGCTTCAAGGTGTTTTTCTGCAGCTATGTCCCCTTCACCTGTAAACCTGGGCAGCTGCTTAAGGTAGCCGTTTGTTGGAAGGGCATTGAGAGGCTGAGGTAACAAAAGGGGAGCATACCTAGCAGCTATTATAGCCTCCATTTTGGTCATTGGGAAATTTGATCCTACCATAGGAATATTAGGTGGAGGAGAAATCGAAGGAGAATGAGCTCGAATAGGGGATACTGGAAATGAGCTTCCAGGTGGAAGGGGAAACAATGGGGGATTCAGAGAGAAGGCTAAAGAGATTGAGTCAGCAAATGCTTCTCTCTGTTCAATGGCAACAACAATAACAAGATGAGGAGTGGTAAAGCTAGGTGTGGGGAAATCTTCTGTGGTCCAGGGTCTACGCCAAGGTACAACTTCAGGGGAGAGGGGAGTGACAAGGATTTCTCCCTCCAATTCCAGACCAGGAGGGGAAAACTCAGCAGGAACACTCCTGAAATTTAGGAAACGAGAAACTTCATAAAAAGGTCTGCTAGGAAGTTGAAAAGAAGAAAATGGAGTTCCTACAGAAGGAGATGGAAAATTGCCTGGTTTAGTGGTGGAACTTTCTCCTTCAGAGGCCTTTCCTTTTCTGAAAATCACCTCCGGATCAGCATGAGGTGTAGCTAGAGGAAGTTGTGGATGGGACTGCGTGTGTCTACCTCTGGAATCCACATTTAAAATAGCAGGTTCACCACAGTGGATTCGTCACAATGGAGTTGCCAAGTGCACAATAGCGATCTTGTAGGGATCTGATGCCTGATGCACCTTCAGAATCAGAGGCTCGATGTCGTTCAATCCCAGGGAAAATTTTCAACTTTGTCCTCGGCAACGGCGCCACAAATGTTAGCGTCGGAAGTCACTCCTGGATTGAAACAGGAGTAAGCCTGAGGCCCATCAGTTTATGTCACAATTTGTTAAAAAGGGGTGATCTAATGGAAGTAAACTCAGAACAATATCGCTCACTCAGAAAACTGGGTTGGAACAACAAGGACATGTGAGGTCTTGATCTAACTTAAGCCAGTAAATTTGCATAGTGATGAGTAAGTGAAAGAAAAGAAAGGGGAAAAGTCTCAGATATGAGATCCTCTTAGACCAGAGAAACTTCAAAGTAAACCTCAAACGTTGCAGAACTAATACAATCAAACATGCATTATATAGTTATAGCAACACCCGACTGGATCATCCATACCTAGGCTTCAGATTCAGAGGAAAAAGGAAAGGAAGAGACTGGCTTCCATTAAAAAAGAAATCTCAAAATATCATTCTATAACCCGAGAACTAGAGGCTTCGTTAAAGCTTTACAGTCGGGAGCTTTGCTCTACCATCGATCCTTACAAAAATACAAAAACTGAGTATATATACTCAGAGCAATTCGCCCCTTTGGCAACAGGAGGGTAGATGAGACATTAAAGTCTAACTTAGTGTGCGCAGGTTCTTCTGATTAGTCGAGGACATCAGATCGACATGGCTCTTTTAGGAAAACCTGCACACAGGATGACCTTGGGCAGACTGCCTGCCAGAACCTCCATGCCTTGCATTCATGGCTTAAGCTGAGGTCTCAACCACCTGCTCAATATTCATTAACTACTTTTTCCCATGGAGGGTGGCCAAGACTAAAAACATAAAGAGAGACCCTGTGTCCTTTGAAGTCCCGGTAGTCGAAATGTTGAAATGGCTCATGGGCGCTTTTCGCATTTCGTGTTTCGGGGTTTCGAAATGTAGAGGAAGAGAGAGACCCCGTGTCCTTTGAAGTCCCAGTAGTCGAAATCCCCATGTCCTTTGAAGTCCCGGTAGCCAAAAAGATGAAATGGCTCCCGAGCGCTTTTCGCATTTCACATTTCGGGGTTTCGAAACACAGTGGAAGAGAAAGACCCCGTGTCCTTTGAATTCCTGGTAGCCGAAATGTCGAAATGGCTCTTGGGTGCTTTTTGCATTTTGCGTTTCGAGGTTTTGAAATGCAATGGAAGAGAAAGACCCCGTGTCCTTTGAAGTCTCGGTAGACGAAATGCCGAAATGGCTCATCTTTTTGTGATTTTATCCATAAGAGATGAGCTCATGTGCTTGACCTCATGCAACTCTGCGACTCAAGCCTACCCGATGATCGTCGATCTGCTCCATCTGTGGATTCTTGTCGTTGAAAACAAAATGCCCGCTCACTTGATTTTAAGCCCGAAATGGACTTCTTCTGTGTGCTACGCTCGACGTTCATGACTACGACCTTTGAATAAAACACATTTTATGGGTTTTTTAAAACCCCATTTCCACGCATTTACACCAAGGACTTGAAATCGGAGAGAAACACCACCTTGCAAGAATTGGCACTAACAATGTGGATTATTTAAAGTTGGAAAAAGACTTGAAAGATTGTTTTTTTTAATTATTATAGAATTAACTTCCTCTCCCAATTAGATATGAACAACTATAATGTTAACTTACTCTCCAATAAGATATGAACAAGACTTTGTGATTGTTGGGAAAAAAAATTAGTTAGTCATTTGTTGGGAAAATGTTAATTGATCAGAGAAAACACCTTATACGTGACACACATCCCAACACTTTACCAGTTACTTAATAAAATATGTGTAATACATGTATCTGCATTGGTTGAACACTTAAATTAAGCAACTAATATTCACTCGATTGTTTAGTAACGGTGGTATACACTCAAATGCATAAATGTATTTAGTCCTGAAAAACCTGAAGGCATTTGGATTATACAAAGTTAGCAACTCAAATCCACAGATTCAATAATTTCTCATTAAATTTTATGCAAAATTAAATGGATAGTATCCCCACAAAACAACCAAAATGTCAACTCAAGACAAGTCATAATGACAAAGTTGCTTGCAATGGTGTTTCCTTCTTTCCTGCTTATATTTCGTTGGTGGCTGACCCTTAGATGGTTATTGACCACTGAGAACCGTATCGTCACCATATATCTTTGTCTTCTTTAAAGCATTCAATCATACAAACTTGAAAAACACGTTCAATGTTACATAACTTGTTTTCACGGCATATCAAGTACAAGTTTAATTATTTGCCATAAATCATAGCATATCTTACAGTTTTAAATATCTAAATGTTGGAATAGTGTCGAAATTAGGAGATTTCGAATAGTGTAAAAATTAGGGTCTATTATTAAGTTGTTGTGTGTCTTTCTCAAGTTTAGTGTGCGAGTGGTTTCAGATCCACAATTGGAGGTGGGTCCAAGTTTGTTGTGTGAAATCTCAGTCATAAAATGTAATTGTTTTTCTCTGATTAAGGAAAGGATGTGAGCATTGTCTCACTTGTGAAATTGTGAGATCTCAGTTGTATTTAATTGCTCTATTTTTAACTTGGTATCAGAGCGTAGATCAGAGTGTGAGGTTGCATCATTATTAATCCGTGTGGAGTAAGAGTGTGTGACCTGTGTGAGAGCAAGTTTATGTGAAAAGACGACCTATAATTTTGTCGGCTACGTGTTCCATCCAAGTGAGAAGAGTGATCCACACAATCTTGTGTGTGCAACTCGCGTAATCAAGTGTGTGCAACCTATTGACTAGTGTGATCTGCAAAGACTTGGAGTGTGAGGAAATTGATGTGTGTACTAGCGTGAAGGAGTCTCCCGTTGGCATTGTCATCGTGAAAGCTGGATTGGAGTGTCGTGTGAAAGCTAGATTGGAGGAGCCGGTTGTTGTGTCGTGTGAAGGATGGATTGGAACACCTATTGGGAATCATTGTCTCACCTTTTTCTGCCCATTGTCATCGTGTGACTGTGTTTTTGTTCTGCATGGGGGAGTCATGAGTGTTTTCTATGAGAGCTAACTGTTGTGTGTAAGAGGAGTTTTGCGTGAAGGTAAATTTATTATTGAGCTACAGCTTGTTGAATTATATGTTTGAGGAAGATGTATAATCCTCTTGTGGATTCATACTTAAGTGAATTGACTAAATTGGATGGAGAAAATTACGTTAATTGGAAATTTAAGTTGACGACTCTGCTTGAAGCCTATAATTTGTGGTCAATTGTGAGTGGGGATGAAGTCAAAACCACTGTTGTTGCCTCCATTCCAGATTGGGATAAACGAGAAATGAAAGCTAAGGTGTTGTTTTGGATGTCCGTAAAGGATAACATAATCCCCCACATGAGAGATTGTAAGACTTCCAAGGAGACGTGGGATGTTCTCAAAGGTTTGTATGAAACTTCAAATGCAAACTGAATCTTATTTTTGAAAACTAATATTTTATCTATTAAAATGGAAGCAAATGAAAGAATAAGAAACTTCATTTCTCACATCAAATGTAATACCCCAAGGACGTGCCCCAGTTATATTATGAATTGTAATTATGTTTTGTAGGCTGGTGAGTCGAGTGTTGATAAGCTGGCGGGCTTATGTGTTTATTAGGTCGGAGAGCCTAAGTGTTAAAGGCCAACAACCTGTTTTTGTATATGTAATTATGTAGAACATTAATAAAGATTAAACATCGTTGCGTACAGACCGACCACAAAGAAAGAGTGACGGGGGACTAAGCTTCCACAGGGTGGGTAAGGAAAAAGGGTTTGAAAGGTTGGAAAGAGGGGATAATATTAGGGACTTCAGTCCTTGAGATTAATAATTTATTATTATTCCAAAGCTGTGTGAAATACATGTTTTTATCCTAAGTCCTGGGAAAGGCATTGGGTGCAAAAAGGGAACGCATGCAGCTCCAGGAAGACAAGTGTCGACCTAGGTGCATGCAGTTAAAATATGAAGCGTCAGTTGTGTTGGGGGTTGGCTTAGCATTTGCCATCCTCTATGAATTTGGGGGGGGGGAGTCTTCGCGAGTGTCCTATGGATACCGTCACGCATTCCTAGAAACAAGAACCATGAAGAAAATCAATGTATTCCTGTGAATCCCGTGGCCTCTGTATTCTACCTTTGCAATACTCATGCACACACCTGAGACCCAAAATCTGTGAGCCGTTCTGTGTCTTCTGAGGAACTCGACACTTAGGTAATCACCTTAGCCATGCCATGTTTTAGTGTGGGTTGTTTCCACCTGCGGTGCCATGCCCATATGTTGTTGTTTTTTTCACCCCTGTGTGAATGAGTGTTGAACAATTGTTGTTTTCCTCACCTGGCTAGAGCTGAGTTGAATAGTGTGCTAAAGAAGTGGGTTGTCAGGCCCGTGGTTGAAGAGGCAGGTTTTCAGGCCTGTGAGCATCTCTCTCCAGGTGAGAGAGTTTGCTGGGAAGTGGTTTTCTCCCAGAGAGAGTCCAGCACCAGCTACGGAGCTCTAAGAATTCTTGATTCGGCCTATTGCCAAGACCCAGAGAGGGAGGTGAAGCTGTCGATGGACTGTGTGACAGTGAAGGTGTATACTCCTGGGTGGAACAAGCATGTGGGGAATGAGAGTCCATGAGTAGTGGGGGTAAGAAGGCTCTTGGAGAGAATCCTTCTGATTGCACTGTGAAGTTTTCTTGTAACCACAACCTAGTTTAGGATTCCCTTGCCCTGGGTGGAGCTTAGTCCCAGCTCAGGGGTGACCCACTACTGAGCGTGATGAGTAGCGTGGTCTAAGGCTGGGAGGTTCGTGGAAGGTCTGCACGTAGTTGGTGGAATTACTCCAGTTTAAAAGATAAGTATTAATTATGTGTTTAATTTATATGTTATGCATGTCTATGTCTTTGAAATGTTATCATGTATTACGTTGCATGTATGAATTACTATTAATTCCATTAATTCTGTATGTTAGCAGTAATTCTGTGAATACTCTGTATTGTTTGGTTAAATTTCATTAAATATGGATGTTATATATATATGTCTGAGAATGTTTTGCGTAGTATCTTTTCCCGACAGTGGGGTTGATGGTCGGGGACATTACAATATGGTATCAGAGCCATGGTTTAAACGTTGAACCTAGATGGGCCGGATAAGTGGTCCGTAGACCCAAGGTTTCGAGTGGAAATGTTGTTCGGAGGAACCAATTTCGAACCTTAGAATGTTTCTGAATGCCAAGGGGTTACTTGGCCATGTTACGAAGCCCAAGAGGAGTAGCGATATTATAAAAACCATGACATACGTGGTATTGGGCCGCAAATTAATGTGGGCCTTAGGATCTGCTAGGAAAATGAGAGACCTTTATGACTGTCAGATCCAGAGAAGGTGCAGGAAGATTATCCTGGAAGCCTTTCGGATTTTGGCAATTGGAAGAAATGGAATGCGTTGAGGCACAAACTTTCGAAGTTTCGAAGCTCCAAAGTCTCGGAATAGATCTACACCATATATCTGAGGGGAGATCTTGACTGTTAGATCTTGAGAAGTTGCGCGCAGGTTAGTCGCGAGAACCCTTCAGAATTTTCAAAATCGAAAGATTGGAAGTGAAGAGAGGTGAACACCTTTGAAGCAAGGAATCACAAAGTGGATCTTGACCATTGGTTGCGGGGAGAGAGAAGGATCATCAATTATCCAGGGAGAGTTTGGACCTGTGACAATCGGAAGAAGGGGAAAGTGCTAATGCACAAACATCCGAAGCCCAAAGTTTCGAAGTGAAAGGGTATATGTGGTGGGGTCAGATGAAGTCTCCTGGGGTGACATGGACCTTTCTAGGCGTACTACGTGCCATCACCTTAGTTGGTAACAACTGTACTATGTGGGCTCGGAGGATAGAGAAACCGAAAGTTCAGAATTCGAGAGATTGAAAGGGAAGCAAGCGGGAAAGATTCTGAAAACCGAAGTCCTGAAGCTCTGAAGTCTCGAAGCTTCGATGAAAGAAGTTCCACAATGAGTGTCAACCATTGGATGATGGGTAGACGTGGACCATTGATCCACCCTACTTCACGAGTTGTTAATTCAAAATTCCAAGAGTCTGTTATGATGTATTATGAAGACTTCAGAACTCTAAGTCCTGATTAAGCACTTATCGATCTAGAATTTGGTCACAGCCCATGGTCGCATGGGTTGGGGATAAGAGAAAAGGGCTAAGGCATGAAATTGTTACAGATCCGAGCAGAGCTCAGAAATTTCATGAAATCATAATGCTTTCTTAAATCAGATTGGTTTTTGAATGTGTGGGATTTTTTAAGGAATGATGACCTGACAAATTTTGGTTGACTGCACATTGTGTTTGCAGAGTTCAACGAGTGTCAGAACCGATTAGAGTTGCCACTGAGTGCAAATAAATGGAAGAGGCATGGATTGCTTCCAGTTCAGAGAATGAAATAAAAGGAATGGATGTCCATTTGGGGGTTGAAGAATCGAACTCCAATGGGCATGGAGAAGAGATAGATAAGGAAGGGTATATGATGAAAATCATTGATCGATTGCAGAAATATGCCCAGACTAACCGAACAGATAATAGGAAGCTCATGAAATCTAAGGAACAACAGGGAGAATTCAACTTAAGGTTGATGAAGAGTTTGGAGAGAATAGAAAAGAAGTTGGACAAGGAGAGTAACTCGAGCAAAATAAGGAGTCACCAGACTTCTGAGGGAAGAAGATCAAGGAGTGTTGGTAGACACCATCATCACTCCCAAGGTCACTCCAAGAGGAGGGAACATAGTATTTCAAGCCGATATCCTACCAGAAATGACAGGAGATCTGGAGTGTATGAATTGAAGGGAGAAATGAACAAGATTAAGCCTCCTACGTTTGATGGAGAACACAAGAAGGAGGAATATGTTGAGACATGGTTACTTAGCATGAGGAAATATTTCTAGCTGTAGAATTATTCCTCTCATGAAGAAGGAAGAATTGCAATGTATCAACTGAAAGGAAAAGCATCCATGTGGTGGGATCAACTTGTGCAGGTTCAACACATTAGAGAGAAGGATGTTACCTGGAAGGAATTCAAGAGGTATTTTGAAAAGAAATACTTGACTAAAAGATATTATGATAGAAAGATGAAAGAGTTCTTTGAAATCAAGTTCAGTAGCATGACCATTGATGAATACGAACGAAGATTTTTTGGAATTGCTGAAGTATGTCCCGTTCATCAAAGATGAGACTGACATAATTCAAAGGTATCTGAGTGGACTGCCACCCTCCATTGGTGACAAGATCCAATATGATGACCCAAAAACTATGGAAGAAACGATAAGAAGAGAGAAATGCTTATATGAGCAGCAAGAAGGAAATCCCACTTTTCGGAAGGCTTGGGATGACCAGAAGAAGTTCAAGAAAGAGCTGAGGAAGAAGGGAAACAAACCTCCCTTTTTCAGAAACAGACCTCAAGGACACCCATCATTTAGAGAGTCGAGAACGACTGACGTAAGGGGACAAAGGCCAAGGTAGACGCCCATTCAATGTTGGGGCTGTCAGGGGAACCACAAGTACAAAGATTGTCCCCACAAAAATAGCAAAGCGAGAGTTGTCCATAATGTTCAGCAAGCTGAAACAGTGGACGACACAGGCAATAGAATACCAAGAATCTACGCAACCCTGGACAACAAGCAAGCAGAGTTTCAATCACATATGATTGAAGTGGAAGGTATGATCAACAACCATGCCTTTACAATTTTAATTGATTCTTGCAAACATTAAAAGTCCGTTAGTGTAGATGACTACAAGAACCAAGAGAAAATTCACTGAGTTGGTTAAGTCATGTCCAGTGGACATGAATGGATTGAGCACAAAGGCTAAATTGAATGTTCTACCTTTGAGTTCCTACGACTATTTGATTGGGATGGATTGGTTGGACCAAAACCATGCCATCTTGGACTGTCATAACAAGGCATTCACTTGCTTGGATGAGGAAGGAAATCGGAAAACAGTCCAAGGAATTCCTAGAGTTGTTGCTATCAGAGAAATCTCAGCAATGCAGCCTAAGAAGTACTACAAGAAAGGCTATCAATTATTTGCAATCCATGTGGAGGAAGCATCTAAGGATGAGGTATTAGATATTGAATACCATGCGGTACTAAAAGAGTTTGAAGATGTATTTCAGGAGGTACCCGGACTACCCCTGAAGAGAGATATTGACTTCTCTGTAAACTTGATGCCTGGAGCAGCTCCAGTGTCGAAACATGCTTACATAATGAGTACACCAGAGCTAAAAGAACTATAGTTGCAGCTTGAAGAGCTTCTGAAGAAGGGGTATATACGCCCAAGTGTGTCACCTTGGGGAGCCCCGGTCCTGTTTGTGAAGAAGAAGGATGGAACATTGAGATTGTGCATTGATTTCAGACAGTTGAACAAAATGACTGTAAAGGACAAGTATCCTCTACCAAGGATCGATGATCTCTTTGATCAGTTGAAGGATGCTAAGATATTTTCAAAAATCTCATATCAGGATATCACCAGGTAAGAATAAAGGATGAAAACATCAGTAAGACCACCTTCAGAACAAGGTATGGTCATTATGAATTCACAGTGGTGCCATTTGGGTTGTCAAATGCGCCCGCTTTTTTTATGTGCCTAATGAATGGTGTATTCAAGGATTATCTAGACAAGTTTGTCATAGTCTTTTTGGATGACATCCCGGTGTATTCCAAGTCAGAGGAAGAGCATGAACAACATATGAGGATGGTGTTGCAGGTGGTAAGAGAGCACCAACTGCATGCCAAATTGAGAAAGTGCTCATTTTATCAAAAGCAAATCGATTACTTGGGGCATATCATTTCAGAGGATGGGATAGTTGTAGATCTTGAGAATATTGAGACCATCATAGAATGGTTAGCACCTAAGAATGTGACAGAAGTCATATACTTTATGGGTCTAGCTGGCTATTACAGAAGGTTCATTGCGGGATTCTCAAGGATTGGTCACCCCATCACTTCCTTGAAAAGGAAGGAGAAGAAGTTTCAGTGGATAGAAGAATGTGAGAGAAGATTCCAACGATTGAAGCAATTGTTAACCAATGCTCCAATCCTAAGGATTGTGGATCCGAATGAAGTCTTTGTAGTGTGTACAGATGCATGTAAAGAAGGACTGGGAGGAGTTCTTAGATAGAATGGATTCGTAATTTATTATGAATCCAGAAAGTTGAAAGAGGACGAAAAGAACTATGCAACTCATGATTTGGAGTTGGCAGCCATAGTACACGCTCTAAAGAAATGGAGGCATTACCTCATGGGAAAGAGGTTTGAACTGAGGATGGACCATAACGGTCTGAAGTATTTGTTTGATCAATCAACCTTGATTGCTAGGCAGAGTAGGTGGTTGGAGTTTCTTTGTGAGTATGACTTTGATATCAAGCATATCAAAGGAAAGGAAAACAAAGTGGTTGATGCACTCAGCAGGAGAGTGCATGAATTGCATACTATGACCATTAGCATGTAACGAACTGATATTAAAGGAATAATTTCAGAGGCTGCAAATGCAGATTTGCAGTACAAGAATTTGGTAGAAAAGCTAAAGCAAGGTGAGATGCCACAGAAAGTGGAAAATTATAACTTAGAGGTTGATGGAATACTTCTGTACAATAACATAATTTATGTACCTAATGTCCAAGACTTGAAAATTATGATTTTGAATGAAATGCATAATGTGCCTTATGCTAGGCACCCTGGATATCAGAAAACCGTGGCAATAGTCAAGAGCCATTACTTTTTGCCAGGTATGAAGAAAGAGATTGCAGAATACATCACCAGATGTATGGAATGCCATAAGGTTAAAGCTGAGCATAGGCACTCAGTAGGGTTGCTACAACCTTTACCCATTCTTGAGTGGAAGTGGGAGGTAGTGACAATGGATTTCATCACAGGATTTCCCAGAATAGGCAAGCAACATGATTCAATCATGGTGGTGGCGAACAAGCTTACGAAAGCTGCCCATTTTATTCCATTAAAGACTACTCACAAGGCAGCTAATGTTGTTGATATTTTTATGAGGTAAATAGCACAATTGCACGATGTTCCCAAGACAATTGTGTCTGATAGAGACCCAAAATTTACCTCAAATTTATGGAAGGGGTTGTTCAAGGGGTTCAGAATGAATTTGAACTTCAACACAGCCTATCATCCTGAGTCTGATGGGAAGACAAAGCGGGTGAATCGAGTAATAGAAGACATGCTAAGGATGTATGTGATGGATAAACCATCTAAATGGGAAGACTACCTGCACTTGGTAGAATTCGCTTACAACAATGGGTATCAAGCATCATTTAAGATGAGCCCATTTGAAGCAATTTATGGCAGGAAGTGCAACACTCCAATAAGCTCAGATAACCCAGTTGACAAAGCAATAGTTGGGCCAGAGTTGCTCAAGGAAATGGAAGAGAAAATGCGGAAGATTAAGCAGAATTTGAAAGCTGCCCAAGACAGGTAGAAGAGTTATGCTGATAAAAACAAAACCCACAGAGAGTTTAAAGTGGGAGAGCATGTTTTCCTGAAAGTGAAAGCTAGCAAAAGTTCCCTGAAGTTGGGAAACTGTTCCAAGTTGGCAGGAAGATTTTGTGGGCCATTTGAAATCCTAGAAAGGATTGGACCAGTTGCATATATGCTTGCATTACATGCATTCATGACTGTACACAATGTGTTTCATGTTTCATTTCTTAAGAAATATATACCTGATGCTAATTATGTTATCGATTGGAATGTGACTCGGGTGGAGCAAGAAGGTGTCCTGCAAGTGCATCCTGTGCGCATATTGGACCGAAAAAGAAAACAAATCCAGAATCAATCCATAGGGATTGTAAAGGTCCAGTGGACCTGGTACAGTCCTGAGGATGTGACATGGGAACATGAAGATGCTATGCGGGTAGAATACCCGCATCTTTTTGAAGATTTTGAAAATCTTGTTGCTGCTATGTAAAGAGTTGCACTGAGGACAGTGCAAAAATAAGGGGAGGGGATTGTAATACCCCAAGGATGTGCCCAAGTTATATTATGAATTGTAATCATGTTTTGTAGGCTGGCGAGTCAAGTGTTGATAAGTTGGTGGGCTTATGTGTTTATTAGGTCGGAGAGCCTAAGTGTTAAAGGACAAGAGCTTGTTTTTGTATATGTAATTATGTAGAACATTAATAAAGATTAAACATCGTTGTGTGCAGACCGACCATGAAGAAAGAGTGATCGGGGACTAAGCTTCCACAGGGTGGGTAATGAAAAAGGGGTTGAAAGGTTGGAAATAGGGGCTAAGATTAGGGGCTCAAGTCCTTGATAATAATAATTTATTTTTATTCCAAAGCTGTGTGAAAGACATGTTTTTATCCTAAGTCTTGGGAAAGGCATCAGGTGCAAAAAGGGAATGCATGTAGCTCCAGGAAGACAAGTGTCAACCTGGGCGCATGCAGTTAAAAGCCGAAGCGTCAGTTGTGTTGGGGGTTGACTTACCATTTTCCATCCTCTGTGAATTGGCAGGGGGGGGAGTCTCTGCGAGTGTCCTCTGCATACCCTCATGCATTCATGAAAACCAGAACCGTGAAGCCGATCGGTGTATTCTTGTGAATCACGTGGCCTCTGTATTCAAACTTTGAAATACTCATGCACGCACCTAAGACCCAAAATCTGTGAGCCCTTCTGTTTCTTATGAGGAACCTGACACCTAGGTAATCGCCTTAGTCGTGCCGTGTTTTAGCGTGGGTTTTTGCTGCCTGCGGTGCCATGCCCATCTATTGTTTTTGTTTTCATCCTTGTGTTAATGAGTGTTGAACTGTTGTTGTTTTTCTCACCTAGCTAGAGCTGAGTCAAAGAGTGTGCTGAAGAAGCGAGTTGTCAGGCCCGTGAGCAGCTCTTTCCAGGTGAGAGAGTTTGTTGGGAAGTGTTTTTCTCCCAGAGAGAGTCCCACACCAACTACGGAGCTCTGAGAATTATTGATCCAGCCTGTTGCTGAGACCTAGATAGGGAGGTGAAGCAGTCAATGGACCGTGTGACAGTGAAGGTGTATATTACTGGGTGGAACATGTATGTGGGGAATGAGATTCCATGAGTAGTGGGCGTAAGAAGGCTCCTGGAGAAAATACTTCTGGTTGCACTGTGGAGTTTTTCTGTAACCTTAGCCTAGTATAGGATTCCCTTACCCTGGGTGGAGCTTAGTCCCAGCTCGGGGGTGACCCACTGCTACGCGTGATGAGAAACATGGTCTAATGCTGGGAGGTTCATGGAAGGTCTGCACGTAGTTGGTGGAATTACTCTAGTTTAAAAGACAAGTATTAATTATGTGCTTAATTTATATGTTATGCATGTCCGTGTCTTTGAAATGTTATCTTGTATTCCGTTGCATGTATGAATTATTGTTAATTCCATTAATTATGTATGTTAGCAGTAATTCTGTGAATACTCTGTATTGTTTGGTTAAATTTCATTAAATATGCATGTTATATATGTGTGTGTGTGTGTGTGTGTGTGTGTGTGTGTGTGTGTGTGTGTGTGTGAATGTTCCGTGTAGTAGCGTTGCCCGACAGTGGGGTTGATGGCCGGGGACGTTACATCAAAGATCTAAGTGATAAGTTGGGTGACATTGGTGAAACAATATCTAGTTTTGATTTGGTAACCATCACACTGAAATGTTTAGTGCAAGATTATAAAGTCTTTATTTCAACACTTTCAACTAGGTCAAAGCCCCATACTTTTGATGAGTTAACATGGATTCTTCTTCAAGAGGAAGAGAGAATGAAGAATTATGATTTGGACTCAAGTGGCTCAGATTTGGAATTGATTGCAAAAGGTAAACAATCACACATACGTCATCCCTGGGACAAAAACAAAGGCAAGTTTCAAGCAAAGGAGAAAGGTATCACTCATTTTGATTCTTATGTTAGGAGGAATGTTGAATGTGATTATAGTGGAAAACCAGGGCACCTTGCTAAAGATTGTTATAAAAGAAAGAATCACGAGTCCAAACAAAGAGACAAAAGGCATAATGGAAACTTTGTTCATAAAGACACTTCAGTTAGTGATGGATTAAAAATATTAAGTTGTAAAGCTGTATTTTCTGTTGAAACCAATGATGAGAATGCTTGGTTTATTGATTTTGGTGCCTCAAAATATATGTCCTATAATAAAGAATGGTGTGATGAATATTATGAGAATATTGATGGCACACACATTTATTTATGAGATAACAAATCACATAAAGTTCAAGGTTGAGTAATAAGTGTGAACTTACCTGATGGACAAATGTGACAGATTTATAATGTGATGTATGTTCATGGCATCAAAAGGAATTTAATATATGTTTCTACTATCATTGGTATTGATTTAAAAGTGGAATTTGGTAAGTCAAGGTGTGTTGTAAAGGATATCCAAGATTGCTACAAGTTTGTTTCCACAGGTACCAGAGTTGGAGGATTGTATAAGATGGATGTGACTATGAACAAACATCTAGCATTGGTATCTACAAAAATGCCAACAAAATATTTATGGCATCGAGGGTATGGACACCTTAATCGCAATGATTTAATATTGTTGCAAAATAAATCAATGGTTGAAGGTCTTCCTGTTATGAAGAATGATCATATTGAATGTGAAGCGTGTGCACTTGGTAAGAAACATAGAGAGGAATTTCTCATACATAAAGAGAAAAGACAAACTGAAATAATTGAATTAATTCACACTAATGTATGTGGACCTATGCAAACTAGATCACTTGGTGGTGCTTGGTACTTTCTTATTTTTGTTGATTATAGATATAGGTATACTTGGGTCTATTTCATAAGAATGAAAAGTGATGTATTTGAGTACTTTAAGGAATTCCTAACTATGGTTGAAAAACAAACAAGAAAATGCATTAAAATTCTTAGGTATGATCAAGGTGGTGAATATACATTAGGAGCATTTAAAAATTATTGTAAATGTTATGGGATCCAACAACAATTTACAGTGCCTTATACACCCCAAAAAAATGGAATTGTTGAGCGGAAGAACAAAACACTGGTGGAGTGTGCTCACATTATGCTTCAAGGTAAAAACGTGTATAATGGTTTTTGGGCAGAAGCCATTAATATTGTTGTTTATTTAAAGAATGTGAGTCCAACTAAGAGATTAGATTTTCAAAATCCTTTTGAAGTTTTTCATGGTTATAAACATGGTGTCAATCATTTAAGAGTGTTTGGATGCAATGCCTTTGCGCATATTCCTAAAGATGAGAGAAGAAAACTTGATGCAAAATCAATCAAGTGCATATTTATTGGCTATTGTTCTGATAAAAAAACATAAAAGTTGTTTGATCCCAATTCACATAAATTGCTTGCAAGTAGAGATGTAGTGTTTCATGAGAATGAAGATAAAGGTACTAAAATGAATGATATTTATGTATGGCATAGTTCTAATGACATTGATGATCATTTCAAAATAGATTAAGTGGTTAAACGGGAATAGGAATAGGTATAGGTTCAAGAATGGAATAAAAGCAGTATGGACACTTCAAGCAGTCTTGACTCACCAAGAAGTGGAGAAGAATCACCAAAAAGTAGGAGAAGATATGGAAGCAGTGAAGGACCAAGGATTTCATCATGAAAAACTTAGCCACCTTTAAGGTATAAATATTATGCATTCATGTCCCATGTAATGAATGTTGTAGAACCTGTAAACTATGAGCAAGCTAAAGAACATGAAGAATGGAGAAATGCAATGAATGAAGAATATGACTCTCTTATGAAGAATCAAACATGGGAATTAATAGAACTTATTGAAAACAAAGTCCCTATAGGAAGAAAATGGTTGTACAAATCAAAATTTAAAGCTGATGGTAGTATTGATAAATATAAAGCAAGATTAGTTGCAAAAGGATATTCAAAAAATGAGGGAATTGATTATGAAGATACTTTTGCACATGTAGCTAAATTTAATACAATTAGATTATTGATTGCATTAGCTACAAAACATAAATGGAAAATACATCAGTTAGATGTCAAATCTGCTTTTCTGAATGGTGAATTAAAAGAAGAGGTTTATTTGGTTTAGCCTGAAGGGCTTGTAAGAAAGGACAGGAGCATATTATTTGCAGGTTAAGGAAATCCTTATATGGTTTGAAACAAGCACCAAGATCATGGTATGTAAATATTGATACCTTATTTTATCATAATGGTTTTGTGAAAAGCAAAAGTGATGCTAACATGTATGGTTAAAAAAATGAAGAAGGAAATGTTTCTTTGATATATTTATATGTAGATGATCTTATCATTACAGGCAGTGCATGCAAGTTAATTGAAAAAGTTAAATTCAATTGTCACGGGAATTTGAAATGAAAGATCTTGGTGAATTGCATTATTGTTTAGGATTTGAAGTTTGGAGGGAGTATGGTAAGGCACTGGTCACTCAAAGTAAATACACAAGATAAATTCTTAAAAGGTTCCATATGAGTGAATGTAAGGCACTGCCAACCCCTTTAGAACAAAATGCAAAGTTATACAATGAAGATAACTAAAGAGGCAGATTGTACATTGTATCGTCAGTTGGTGGGAAGTTTAAACTATCTTACCACTACTAGACCAGACATAGCATATTCAGTCCGCATCCTTAGTCAGTTCATGGCTAAGCCTTATGAAATCCACCGGAAGGATGAAAAGAAAGTCCTATGATACCTAAAAGGAACAATTAATTTTGGTACTAAGTATACTGATGAATCTGATGTTGAGTTGATAGTTTTTTATGATTTAGATTAGGCAAAAAATTCTAATGATAGAAGGTCTACCTCAGGCTATGCATTCCATATAGGATCAGGGGTCGTTTCATGGAGCAACAAGAAACAACCAACTTTTTCTTTGTCATCAACAGAAGCTAAGTACAAAGCCTTGTCCAATGCTACCTGTGAAGTAGTTTGGTTGAAGATAATTGTTGTAGATGTTGAAGAGAATAAAAAAGGACCAACATGCATCAATTGTTATAATCAAAGTACTATCAAATTAACACATAATACAATATATCATGCAAGATCAAAGCACATAGAGTTACAACACCATTTTGTGAGAGAAAAGATTGAGTCAAAGGAAATTGATTTGATTTTGTGTAATACAAGTGATAACGTGGATGATATATTTACCAAACCTATTGGAAAGATCAAATTTGAATTTTTTAGAAGCAAGTTAGGTGTTGTAGAAAATTCATTTCTCCATTAAGGGGGAATGTTGGAATAATGCCGAAATTAGGAGATTTCGAATAATGTAAAAATTAGGGTTTGTTATTAGGTTGCGTGTCTTCCTCAAGTTTAGTGTACGAGTTGTTTCAGATCCACAATTGAAGGAGATTGGTCCAAGTTTGTTGTGTGAGATCTCAATTATAAAATGTAATTGTTTTTCTCTTATTAATACAAGGATGCGAGCACCCTCTCACTTGTAAAATTGTGAGAGCTTCGATGTGTTTAATTGCTCTATTTTTAACTCTAAATCATGGAATATCTTAGAATTTTAAATCTCTACCATAATTTTCAATTTTTCTATCACTACTACTTCATGATTTAGTTTGAAAGTTTATATACATTTTCTTAACATACTTAAACATAGAATACATTTTAAAAATTTATATTTAGAAAATTTCTTATATTCATTTTTGAAGTATGGTATTACATTCATTTTTTAAGTATGGTATTGTCTCTTAATTTTTATATAAGTTTTTGATGATTTTCTTTTTGTTTTTACATAACATCTTAAAATATCAATCTATATGTGAGAGGTGGATTTGTTTTTGAACTCCAAACCTATGGCCGTTTTATGTAAACTCAAAGATAATTTATGTTCTATCCTAAACATTCCCATGGTTTAAATATTATATATATATATATATATATTTCAAAATATAGGATCTCTTTACATAGCTTACAAATGTATACATGTAATTAGTTGAATCTACCTTGTTGTGAAGATTGATGCAGGGTTGGCTTCATGTTCTTAAATATAGCATGGGGGGTCTCTTGACTTCTTTTCTTCCTAATGCACAAAGACACACATGTTCTCTAGCTAATTTCAATAGAAATATGCACAAGTTTTGTTTCTTTGAGGAAAGTAGTTGAGTTTTCTTATAAATCTTGKCAAGCATAGTGCCCTCTTTGAAAYGTTTCTCAATATACATGTATTTTTTTAATCATTCCTTGTTGATATATTCTTCTTATCTCTTTTCAAGGGTTTTTTTCTTTCTTTATAGATTCTAAGTCTCCAAACATGAAAGATGAATTAATGAAGTATGGATAATCTAATGAGAAATGGAATAAGTGCATGTGAAATTGACCTCTAACCTACCACCTCCAAAAGTAATATCTAGACTTTAAGTTAAACACACCATTTTGAACTTGTTTTTAATCAAAACTTTATTATTAAAAGAACAATTTCTTATCAAGATTTCATCATTAAAGGACTGAAATTTAAACATTACGTTCTTTGACAAGAAATAATGTCAAAAGAAAATTAATTAACAGATAAATAAATAAATAAATGTCAAAAGAAAATTAATTAACAGATAAAAAGGAATCCAAATTCCATCCCTAACCATTGAACTCCTACTACCGAGAATCATCACCATCCATCTTTGTTTTCATTAAATCATTCTATAATACAAACATTAACTTGAAAAACACATTCAACACTACATTAACTCAAGTTGAAAAAAGCGTTCAATAACACAGTAAGTTGTTTTCCTAGAAATTAAGTTGTTTTCATAGAAATTAGAATTTTCTTTGACAATATCCAGAACGACGTTGTCTAATTGTTCTACGAAATAGTTTTTTCGTCGGAATCCTGCAATATAAATTTCCACGAAACTGTAGTAGCAATAGTGGGGAGTAGCATTTCGAGAGGGATTTTTTTTACCCTTTTTTTAATGTTGATGGTGATGATTAACATCCACTGAGACTGAATTGGTCTATCAGGCCTTAAGAGGGTAAGGGATTACTTGGAATTCTTCAGAATTTTGTTTCTGTGCTCAAAAATCATTAAGAGAAGCTTTCCAAGATCACCATAGATTTGTTGAGTTAAAATGTTAGGAAGGTTGGTAGGTGTTGCACCTATGGGCTGACCCGAGTTCTACTTTAGTTCTCCAACAAAACCCTTATCACCATTGGCCCTTCTGGTAAACCAGAAGGCTACATCGTGCATAGAGTGCACAATGCAGTCTCACCCGAGATGGTTTATGAGTGACTGCAAGATGCAGGTGTCTGGAGTCATGGAAGGGATTGGGGTTGTTATCCTTACGTCTATTTCTACTTAACCATGTATTTTATTACAGTATTCATCAGATCCATTCGTTCATCTATCTAACCATTCAATCATAACTGCATAAATAGTAAAACATTTAGACACATTGCACACATGGTTTTATCGCGGTTCACCCCCCAGGGCTATGTCCACAAAGATCTTCTGCTTCTTTTCTTATTCATCAAAAGGCGTTGTGTGCGTTACATCATAATAGAGAGTAGTGAGGCGTACTAGAGTTGCACCAAGCTCCACAACTTGTGACCTAACCCTCAGATACTTCAACTTCATTCGAGCTCCACAACTCTCACCAAAATACAGACTCAAAAATCAACAAGGACTCTAAAGATACCGCATATATGATAATGCTCTTGCTCCTGATCTAGATAGATGCCTCCCATTTGTTCATATATCTAACCATCAAATCGTAACTGCAGAAATAGTAAAACATTCAAACACATTGCACACATGGTTTTACCGTTGTTCACCCCCCAGGGCTACGTCCACAAAGATGTTCTTCTTCTTTTCTTATTCATCAAAAGGCATTGTGCGCGTTACATCATAATAGAGAGTAGTGAGGCAGACTAGAATTGCACCAAGCTTCACATCTTGCGACTTGAACCTCAACTAATTCAACTTCATCCGAGCTCCACAACTCTCACCAAAATACAGATTGAAAACTCAACAAGGATTCTGAAGATACTACATATATGATAATGCTCTTGCTCCTGATCTAGATAGATGTCTCTCCCTACTTTCTATCTCTTTTATTTATACTACAAAATTGGGTTAAAAAACCATTACATTACATTCCAAAACCCTAACCCTAACATGGCTAAGTTTGCCCACGTCTGCGCTGGATTTGTGCAAATCCTGTCGTGTGTGCTACTTTTCCTCAAAATGTGGTGTGCTCTCCTTCTTGGTCCAATATGCATCATTTGTTGCGTTGTTCTCCCAAACATGCCTACTCCAACATGCCCCCAACACTAACATGTGGCTCGTCCCGATCCACTTAGCCTTAGTTCACCTTCTATAATGCTACCTCCAGTGCATGAAACATCTTTCCCAATTCTGTCACTTTCTGCTTAGCTTCTGCGCTCTTTCCTACTAGTGTCTCTAAATCCTGCACTGTCATGTGCTCTTTGAACACTTCCATGCTTTCTTCATGCACATGTGTCAAGCTATATTTCTTTGTTTGCATTTCCTCTATCCTCCTTTCAGCCTCTTGCTAAAATGGCTCCAACTGAGCCTGCCTTGCTTGTTTTTCCTCCTGAACAGTGTTTACCTCTGCTTGCAAATTTTTCAACTTCCGTGCGACCTTCAATCTCAATGATATGTCCATGGTCTTTTGCCTCTTCTTCAAGTCCTGAACCGCATCGCTTAGTTTTTCCTCTCTCTGCTCTAGTTGCTGGATCTTCTGATCCTCTTCCAGGCTCGTCCAAATATGTGCAGTCCTATCATACAATTCTTCCACTTCTTTAACCTCCTGCACTACACTCTCTACGTCCGTAGTAGCCTCATGCGCTCTCTTCTCATGTACTTTTGGAGGTGTGCTCAACGTTAGTTTCTTTGTTAATTTCTCTATCTCTTGTTTGTATTTCTCCATTGTTTGTGCAATCTTTTGTATCTTCTCTTTTGTTGTTACCTCCAGTTCCTATGCACAGTCTGGTAGGATAATTTAGACTTCTACAAATTTATTCTCTAAGTTATTTGCACGCTACTTGATATCCTCCTTCTCTAGTGTGATTTGTTCACAAGTCACTTGAAAAATCTCATTAACCTCTCGGTCGAGCACTAGGTTGGTGGCATTTTCCCTAACTCTACACTGAACCTCCTGCATCACGCTTGTTTGTAACCCGTATAATGCCTTCGTGGGTATGTTTGCCAGAACCAATTCCAATTTTTCCATGTCCTTCACTAGTGTTTATGCTATGTTTTCATCTAATGCCAACATCTCTTGTGTGATCTTCAACCTGTCACTACTCATTACGATTGTCTGCATTGTCTCTTCTTGTTCTTTCTGTGTTGATGTTTCATGTGCATTTTCTTTATGCTACATTGCTGGATGATGTGTTGTATTTAGTTGCAACCTCTTTACGATGTCATGTACTTCTACTAATTTCTCCATAATTTCTTCTCTTTGTGCCTTTGTATTGAATCCTCCCCTCTATCTTGGACTTTGTCACCAACGAAATCTGCATCATGTTCTGTAATAGTGATGATTGGAGGATTCTTGTGATACTTTATTTTTTTCCTTATTTCTCCCTCCTCTGTTCACGTCCTCTTCTTCGGTGGGGTTGCGGTCTATGCCTCGATTTTCTTCTTTGTTGCTTCCTCCTCTTGTGCTTCCTTTGGACAAGAGTGATCCCCCTTCGCACCATCCCCTTTTAATTCTACCCTAGACACAATATCTTTCTTTCTTTCTTTGCTACTTCCCGAGGCTTGACCGCGCTCTGCAACCTTCCTTGTATTATATGTTGGGTTGTTTGTCTTCTTTGATGTTCGTGCTTCTGCTTGATCCTTATGCTTTGTTCATTTCTTTTGTGTTGTTGGAACCTTCCATTGTAAAGGATAGTCCTTCACAATCCAGTTTACTTCCTTGCGTGATGTACAATACCTCATTTCCAACCACTTCTTCTTTGGATCTCTTCTGGCATGAATCCACAAATGGTGTCTTGAAGCCTTGAAATTAGCAATCCCTTCATTTTCTTGAACTATTTCAATTGGGATCCTCCAGACATTGGTTATCTTATGTTGCATATCTTCCAAGAACATGGCAAATATTGCGTTGTTCGCATGTTGGTTCTTAGGGCCCTTTGCCTCCCATAAATTTTCATAGCGCATTACACAACATTTCCCTTTTCTGTCCAAAAAGGATAAAAAATTGGGCTCCTTCCATCCCACCAAATCTATCTAGTTCTTATACATTAGGTATCTAGTCATAGTTGTGCTTTCAATGGGGGTAAAGGATTGCCTCTAAGAGGAGGATGGGATAGGGCATATTTCCTTTAATTTTTAAATTATAGGTTATAAAATTATTTTGGATCTTCTCTATCTTTCTCTAGGATTCACGAGAGATACTACATCCCCAGACTTTGCATCTGCATGGAATAAAAAGGATAACAAGAGTCTCAAAGAGGACTTTCTTCTTATCTCATCTTCAAAGATCGACTGATTTACACTTGTTTTGAAGCCCATAATAAACTTTCCATTCCCTAATAAGCTTTGTGTGTGTGTATTAATTATGTACAATTTGTATTTTTTTATTTTAATTGTTTGATTTTTTAATAGGTAAAGGGAGGGAAGAATTCCTAGAATTTCATGTCCTATCATTAATACATTTTTTAAATTATATTTCTAATTTTGATTTTTTCTTAAATTTTGTTTGATTATTATTATTATTATTAACTTATGTGTTTTTTAATTTATCTATTCGTTAATATTTTTATTTTTATTGTTTCATTTTTTTTTCTTTCTTTTTAACATTTTTTATTTTATTTTTTTAATATGAGTATTTTGTTTTATGTGTGTAATTTATTATTATTATTATTACTTGTATTTGGTGGAATTGATAACTAGTGCGAGCTTGTACTCATGTGACACATGGTCGATTGTGACCATTACCAGTATAACCTCCAGACGTACCCACACCGCCCCACATGCAACATACAAGATAAGTTGAGGTTTGAACTGGTGACCTCACATAACATAGTGCCTTAACAACGCACTCCATGGCCAACTAGTCTACACCCAGAGGGCATGTGTGTAATTATTATTATTATTATTATATTTTTTCATTAAAAACCATATTTTTTTTCTTTCTTTTAGGTTTTTCCCTATATATTTACAACAATATCAATTTTTTAATCCATGGTTTTAGAGCCAACTAGTCTACACCCAGAGGGCACGTGTGTAATTATTATTATTATTATTATATTTTTTCATTAAAAACTATATTTTTTTTCTTTCTTTTAGGTTTTTCCCTATATATTTACAACAATATCAATTTTTTAATCCATGGTTTTAGAAACATTATAATTTTATTCCCGAAACAAAAGGCAAATCTGTTTTTTGTAACACCACATTCCAATTTGGAGAGAGATTTTTAGGATTCAGTTCACAATGTTATCGGTTGTTAAGGTAGTAGTTTTGAACAAGTTGTAATATTAACCTCGATAAAAAAAGGGTGCTACTGGTAGAACTATAAAACATGAGAACTCTACAGAGTTCTCGTCAAGTTGATAACTATGTTATGGGATTTTCTTAAAAAATGATCGTGTTTTGAGCTAACCATATACCCTAGAGGACCAAACATGAACCACTTTGTACTTTGTTAGTTCATTTTTCATATACCAACCTCTAGCTTTTCAATTGTATTTGCATGCCACACATTTTCAACTCCAAACATACTTTTTACCTCCTTCCATAGTGCTTGTTAGCGTCGGAAGTCACTCCTGGATTGCTTGCAGGAGCAGAGCCCGACACCCATCAGTTTAATGTCACGATTTGTTTATAAAGGGTGATCAAATGGAAATAAAGACTCGAGGAGATATCATTCTAATTCAGGGTCTGGGTCTGGTATGTAAAGAACCAAGGAGGTCTGGAATCCTAACTTCAGCCAGTAGGTTGATTAAAAGATGAGCAGGTGGAAGACTTAGGAGAGAATGAACAAACAGCTTTGGGCAACAAGCTTACAACGGTTTGTAGGGGAAAAACTCTGAAAGCAGGATCCTCCTGGTTCAGGGCTTCAAGAAACTGAATAGAAGACTTGACTGGATCCTCCAATTCCAAGTCATTCAACGTTAAGGAAATCACAGGAACCGATTAGAGACTCCGTAACTATTACAGTGATCCATTACAATATCATCCTATAATAGCTACAGCTCGACTGGATCCTCCAATTCCGAGCTTCTCTAACACAGTGTAAACAAAGACATGAAAGAAACTAGCATTCATAAGGCAAGAAGTCTCAAAAGTTCATACATAACCAGAGCAACAATGCTTCATTAAAACTTTACAACCAGGAGCTCAGCTCAACCATCGATCCTTACAAAATGGCAAAAATGCCTACATATACTTGGAGCTGACTCCGACGCTGAAGGCGCGATCATATCATGAATTCAATGCTTGACGTTGAGGAGCTTCTCTATCAAGATGGGCTGTCAGTCTGCCTCAATCAAATCTGTCCTCTGCTCCCCTGTCATACGCCTCCTTAATTCAGCATGGCTCACGCCAGGGGGTAGCTGAGCCCTTTGAATGTTGAACTGGCGTGTGCAGGTTCCTCTGGTGAGTTGGAGACTCGACGTGGCTTTCCTGAAGAGAAACGGTACAAGGGACCCTCCTGGGTAAATTTCAGCCGGGACCTTCATACTCTGCAATAAATGGGTGAGGCGAGGCTTCACCCACCCTCTTTCTCCTTTTTTGCTAAGCCAAAGCGGCTCGTTAGATCCCCGAGTGGAATCCCTGATGAAAACCTGACCCAGTCCACAGGTCTCTTCTTCTTTCCTCACAGTCTCATGTACTTCACGGTGACTTTTCCCGACTCTGTATCGGGTTTCGGGGTTTCGCGTTTCCCGTTGTCAAGAGTTCTTGACCCTTTGAACTCCCGATCACCGATTCTCCGATGAGCTCCTTTATGTCCTTAGCCCCTCTTGGTTAGACAATGGTCCATACGACCACCTCCTATATGACCTCGGCCAAACCTCTGTCAGGGTTTCGACGATTTCGATGTCTCAATACACAAGTCTCCGAGACTTGCGATTCTTCGATTACCGATGCGCCTTTCGTGCTAGCCCTTTGACTAGGCCCTGGTCCAAGTGACCACTACCATATGCCCTTGACCATACTTTCTATCGGGGTTTCTCGGTTCGCATTTTTGAAGTGCACAAATCACTCGTCCCCAAGATCCCCGATATCCCGATGGCTTCAAGTTTCCCGATGGGCGCTTCCCTGTTAGGACTTTCCCGATGACGCTGATCTCCTACCACCCGTCCTTTCCAGATGGATGGTCCCTATTGACTCTTGGGGATTCGGGACTTTCACTATCTTGTTTCTATTTCTTGTCCCGAGACAAGAAATATCGCTAACATTAGGCTCCATGGGGGATAGAGTCTTCCCTGCGATGCTCTAAGAAATCATTCCGCAGCTTCAGTGCCTTGCTGTTGGGCTATGGAGTCATGCCGAAAACATCTTGCTGCTGAAAATACAGGCCGAAAAATAAAAGTAACAAAATAAAGCTACATGCTCAAAGGAGCTTATTTATACACAATCCTAAACTAATAAAATATTTTACATGGGCTAGGTGAAAGAGAACTTCCACCATAGCCATTCGAGCAGCTTCCTGGATAGAAGCTCCTTCCTTCTGTCAATGATCACCAGCAGATGGTGTAACCATGACAACAGAATGGTTGCACTCTTCAAATCCTCCTTAAAGGCTGGAGATGAGATGAAATAGGGTGGCTCCAAGGCATAGGGGAAATGCCACTCCATGTATTTGCCGACAGGGTCATCGAATGAGTGGCCATTTCCAAGGAATCGGTGAAATACAGCCTCTTCTGCTACAAAGTTGTTCACACACGACCGAATTTCTCCGATATCCATAGGCGGGTGAATAACTGAAGTAGGCCCGCTGATCTCAGGTGGTGGCTGCTCACTGACTGGCTCTGCGCAGTCTGTAAACTGCATCTTCGACTGCTCCTATGGTTCTTCTGGTGCCTCTTCTTGGCTCTCCCAAGGGTCAGAGTCGTAATCATCATAGATAGGACCTATGGGAAATCTCGGCTTTTCAATTGGCTGCTCAGGGGGGCTGATTTCCTTGCATTGTCTTTCATTTGTGAACAGAGGAGACGACTCTGCAGTCTTCTTTTGTAAGTTCTGGGTGTCCAGCTCAGAATCTGATTCATAGCTGTCATACACGGGCTGGCTGCTACCTAGGTCATCAATCTGTGATGTGGGGCTCTGCTGCTCCTCAACTGAATAGTCGTTAAAGTTGGGTGAGCACCAGACTTCTTCATCTTGCAAAAAAGGAACGATCTCCAGATCCTCCTTTTCAATCCCAAATGTAAATACATCATGGGAAACTTCGTGAAGAAAAAGAGAACAGTCCTCTCCCCCAATAATCACTTCATCGCTTTGATCTGAGACAGCAAGCTCATCGGGGGCAGATGCTAACTCACCTAATAAATCTTCAACAATCTCTTCAAAAGAGTTGCTCAGAGCGTCTGCCTCAAGGATCGGAAAATCCTCTGCACAGTCTTCATATTTCAACCCTTCTAATTGGGCAGAGAGATATATCACCTGCTCCATCAGCTTACTCAGGGCATCATCCTCCTCCCTGGGAACTTCATCACTTTCATAACCTGCCTTGGATGCAGATGAATGGGGAGGAGAAAGGACTAAGTTCTGATCCAGGTCATCAGGATCCTCCCCACAGCTTACGTTAGAAACAACTTTCTCTTGTATAGAGTTGTGGTATCCCTCACAACAATTATGACAAATTAGCTCAGGGGGATACAGCCTCTGACAATAGGCGGTGAAAGCTGCATGGAATCCATGGAGTGAAGAAATGATAGCAGGGGGTAAAGAATGGTACCATTTACGTGCATCCCCTGCTAACGAGAACATGAACATCTTCAGTAACACATCCTCATGATGTATCTCCCACTGACGCATGAGTTCATGAAACTCACTGAGGTGCTGAGCAGGGTTTTCCTTTTCACACTTTCCAAATATGGGCAAATAATCACCCCATTCATCCATAGAGGGGACAACATTAGGAAAACCAGGAATAGTAGAAAAATTAAACGAAGCAAACCTTCGAGCCAGGATTTTCTCCATATCGAACCAGTGGAGTCACCAATTGATCCTCAAATCATGAAGTCGCCAGGTGAAAGATGTGCAGCTTCAAATATGCCCGGTCCTTGTTCACCATCAAAGGCCGGATCTTAACGTTGTCGTTACCCCAGGAAGCTTCTCAGGCTGAGAAAGCAGCTGCTGAAACCTTCTCGAGAAAGCTCCTCTGGGTCAGCTTTCAGGTGTGCCGACAGTGACCACAACTAAAATAGTAAAGTGGAAACAATGGAGTCGCCAGGTGCACAGTAGAAATCTGAATAATTCTGATTTCTGATGCACCTTCAGAATCAGTTGATCGTTGTCATTCTGCCCAGGGAAAAATCTTCAACTTCGTCCCCGACAACGGTGCCAGAAATGTTAGCGTCGAAAGTCACTCCTGGATTGCTTGCAGGAGCAGAGCCCGACACCCATCAGTTTAATGTCATGATTTGTTTATAAAGGGTGATCAAATGGAGATAAAGACTCGAGGAGATATCATTCTAATTCAGGGACTGGGTCTGGTATGTAAAGAACCAAGGAGGTCTAGAATCCTAACTTCATCCAGTAGGTTGATTAAAAGATGAGCAGGTGGAAGAATTAGGAGAGAATGAACAAACAGCTCTGGGCAACAGGCTTACAACGGTTTGTAGGGGAAAAACTCTGAATGCAGGATCCTCCTGGTTCAGGGCTTCAAGAAACTGAATAGAAGACTTGACTGGATCCTCCAATTCCAAGTCATTTAGCGTTAAGGAAATCACAGGAACCGATTAGAGACTCCGTAACTATTACAATGATCCATTACAACATCATCCTATAATAGCTACAGCTCGACTGGATCCTCCAATTCCGAGCTGCTCTAACACAGTGTAAACAAAGACATGAAAGAAACTGGCATTCATAAGGCAAGAAGTCTCAAAAGTTCATACATAACCAGAGCAACAATGCTTCATTAAAACTTTACAACCGGGAGCTCAACTCAACCATCGATCCTTACAAAATGGCAAAAATTCCTACATATACTTAAAGCTGACTCCGGCGCTGAAGGCACGATCATATCATGAATTCAATGCTTGACTTTGAGGAGCTTCTCTATCAGGATGGGCTGTCAGTCTGCCTCAATCAAATCTGTCCTCTGCTCCCCTGTCATACGCCTCCTTAATTCAGCATGGCTCGCGCCAGGGGGTAGCTGAGCCCTTTGAATGTTGAATTGGCGTGTGCAGGTTCCTCTGGTGAGTTGGAGACTCAGAGTGGCTTTCCTGAAGAGAAACGGTACAAGGGACCCTCCTGGGTAAATTTCAGCCGGGACCTTCATACTCTGCAATAAATGGGTGAGGCGAGGCTTCACCCACCCTCTTTCTCCTTTTTTGCTGAGCCGAAGCGGCTTGTTAGATCCCCGAGTGGAATCCCTGATGAAAACCTGACCCATTCCACAGGTCTCTTCTTCTTTCCTCACGGTCTCATGTACTTCACGGTGACTTTTCCTGACTCTGTATCGGGTTTCGGAGTTTCGCGTTTCCCGTTGTCAAGAGTTCTTGACTCTTTGAACTCCCGATCACCAATTCT
>ML783045.1:1136132-1149704 GCA_009831015.1 Picea engelmannii | reverse complement strand
AACAAATCACTCTAATATTTTGATAAAATTTCTAAAAGATATATCGAAATAAGTCACTTCAACATTCGGGACACAATTTCAAAAAGACTCGCGGAAAGACTAAGAAAATACGGTGCCCGTCTTTGTCTTCATTAAAGTTTTTTAGACTATATTAGTGGGATGATACATGAAGTCAATTTTAATTTGATTTTAGATTAATTCGAATTATTTAAAGTTGGAAAAAGTTTCAAAGGACAACAATATTTAACAATATTGAATGTTGCAGTAGGTGGATTATAAACAGTCAGATCTGACTACCTATAATCTAATAATTGCAACATTTAATGTTATAAAGTAATAGACTATATTAGTTGGATGACACATGAAGTCAATTTTAATTTGATTTTAGATTAATTCTATTATTTAAAGTTGGAAAAAGTCTTACAAGACAACAATATTTAACAATATTGAATATTGCAGTAGGTGAATTATAGACAGTCAGATCTGACTACCTATAATCCAATATTTGCAACATTTAATGTTATGAACCAAGCTGGATATTGGCCACCATCAATATCCATCAATCTTCTCCTAGCCCTAATTCTGCTTATAATATCCATCAATCTTCTCCTAGCCCTAATTCTGCTTATAGCAATCAACAATTATTCAATCTAGAAATCCAAATTCAATGAGGCGAGCCTGTCCTTTCTATATTTTGTGACTACCTCCCTAAGTGAAATCCTTGGCCCTAGGAATAGAGGTATTTGAAGTCACCAATTTGGTTCTTTTAGCCTGTCTCACAGAACAACAGCATTGAATGTTGCAGCAGGTGGATATAGACAATGAGATCCGAAAGCAATTCAGATCTAACTACCTATAATCCAACCACTGCAACATTTAATGCTATAAAGCAAGTTGGATATTAGCCATCATCAATATCCATCAATCTTCTCCTAACCCTAATTCTGCTTATAGAAATCAACAATTATTCAATCTAGAAATCCAAATTCAATGAGGCGAGCCTGTCCTTTCGATATTTTGTCACTACCTCCCTAAGTGAAATCCTTGGCCTGATGCAGACTTTTTTTTCTTAGCTTCATGACCTCGTTTTGCTCCAACGCATGAGATTCTCTCTCGCCAAATTCCTGGCTTGCAATGGTCTAAACGTTGATGCTGACACAACTTGGCAATTGCCTATTAGGGTTTTAAATTTCAACCGCCTATTAGGGTTTTTAAATTTCAATGGCCTATTAGAGCTTCTCCAATAATTGTTCTGAAACACTAGGCCTTCAATATCACAAGAGATAGGAAACCTTTCTTCATTGCACCTTTATTCATTGGGGCCAACAGCATAATTGTTATATGTGGAAGCGTTCGAATATGAGTTTACATAATTGTTATCTGGAGCCAACAGCATAATTACGAGTTTCATAAGGAGCCATCGATGGAGAAAACAACATAATTGTTATCTGCGGAAGCGTTCGATATGATTTTCGTGGATAAGGTCTCGGCTATCCGAGAAAATACCTATGGATCGCTGTCATTTGTGGAGTCACAGTAAGAGGTTCCCGCACCCAAGGAATCCCTATAGAAACTACTAGAATTCTCATAGCGGAGGAAACAACCATCATGATGAATCTTGTCTATGGTCTTGCAGACAAAGCTGGAAAAACGGATCTTGTCTGTGGTCTTGCAGTGTGTCTGAGGTATTTAAGCTCTCGCCAGTGCTCAGAATGCTTCATGGAAGTGGCGACTAAATTAACAGCATCCTCTACCCAATCCTGTGGTGGACGAATTCATTGTGACGGTTGTTTCCTCCTCTATGAGAATTTTAGTTTCTATGGGGATTCAAACAAATGACCTATTATTGTCTCTCAACAAATGACAACGATCCACAGGCATTTTCTCCGAGAGCTGAGGCTTTATCCACGCAACTCATGAGGAAGCATTGGAGGAACAACTTTGATTGCAGTGTTTTATTTTATGTTCTGCCAACTTGGAGAGAAAAAACATGCTTGGCAGAGGATGATTCGGTGAAGTTTATCAGGTATATGAAGCGTGGATTTGATGGGTTTGCCCAACATTGTGCATTTGATTGCAAATCAATTGTAATGAGTTTGATGAATCACAGGGAAGACTTCCAGATTGGAAGGATGTTGTTGCCAAGAAATTGAATGGAAGGAAGCCTACTGAAGCTGCAGAGGAGTTTCTTTCTGAAGTGAAGCTCCTAACCGGCGTCCCCCAGCGTAATCTTTTTCGTTTACTGGGACGCTGCACGCAAGGGCACTGCCACTTGCTGGTTCAGGGATTCATGTCAAATAACAGTCTTTACAAGCATTTGTTCGGTAGGTTGCTCTCATCCATACTCCTTGTTTTCTAAAATTATGTGTGTTGGTTAAATTACTTGTGTTGAGGCTTTGGAACACTATTGTTCTTATCCATAGGAGAGATAAGAAATCCTTTGAACTGGAAAATCTGTTTCAACATCGATTGCAGATTCTTTGTCTCCACCTACTTGGCATGTTGCTCGTCTTAGTTTACATGTTGAACCCTTTGCATGCTAGAAAAACCCTGCTACACCGAAAAGCATTTTTCTATGTACTATGTAGCCGTCCTGCAGTCGGGTCTGATTAACGCTCTAACTACTACTTTTTGGTTGTTTTTCAGCAATATTTTTCATTTGATTTTGACTGAAATTTGGTGATAAATGGTTGGATCTTCAGATTTTAGTGACTAAATCTGTATAATTAGTATGCTCCAGAAGTTTTTCAACAGAATGAATCTATTTATGCATTCAGAAAATGTAATTTAAACAACAAAAAATAGAGATTTTGTCCAAATTTACATTATCGGATTCAACCAAAAAAAACCCAAAAATAAAACGTTTGGCCAACACCTTTTCATATCGATGAAAAAGGTCTGATTGTCATATTCCTTCACAGCTCCCACCTAGTTATCATCCACTAATCTCCCCTGTTTTTCCACATTATAGTGGGCACAACTAGAGGCCTTGCATATCTACATGAAGATTCCAAAGTTCGCATTATACACAGAGATAACAAATGTGGGAATATACTTCCAGATGACAGATTTCACCCTAAAATCACAGATTTTGGGATGTCTAGGTTCTTCCCAGAAGGCGAAACCCATGTTTCTACCAGAGTAGGAGGAACAAGGCAAGTTGTGCGATTCATTTATTAATTGTTCTAAGAGGATCTTCTTTACAAGGTGTTGAATCCTGAAATTAATTTCTCTCTTCCACAAATTTGTTAGGAGGTAGAGACTACACTGCACAAGAGTATGTCGTCCATGGGCTATTAACGGAAAAATAATTTGTTAGGAGGTAGAGGCTACACTGCACCGGAGTATGTCGTCCATGGGCTATTAACAGAAAACGCTGACGTTTATAGTTATGTGATCGCAGAGTATGTCGTCCATGGGCTATTAACGGAAAAAGTTGATGTTTATAGCTATGTGATCGTGGTTCTTGAGATTGTGAGCGGGAGAAAGCGCGTGGATGAAAGATTGTCGGCTCCTATGCAACTTCTTTTGTAATTGGTTTGTTTCTGTTTTAAGAATTGGTTTATTATATAAACCTTGAGAAATGGTTTGTAATATCATGTTTAAGATCAAAGAATCATAAACATGTTCTTATATTGCCTTGGTTGGACCCTTTTATAGACATACTCAAGGGTCATGGTTTTAAAATCCTTAATAGTGAATAAACTTCTTAATAGTGAAAAAAAAGGTTTTAGTTCTAGATGAAAAGGGATCTCCTTTTCATGGTGTGACTAGGGTTCTGCAAAGGGGAATCAAGGATATAATCTTCATTTTTGTTTGCTCCAACCCTCACTTTTTCTCTAGGTATCCCATCCATGTTCATTACATTTTCTACTACAGGGTTAGAATACCTAGAGATCAAATTCATCTCAAAGTTATAGTTAGTTTCTTTATTTTGTATGGGAAGAGAAGGAAAGATCGACTTACCAATTAACTTGGTCGACCTTCTATTGCGCTTCTTGATGTATCCTAATAGGGCAAGTGAAATGGGATTCTTTCTCGGATGCCCACAATACCTCCTACATATAGTCTCTAGATCAACATTGCCTTCTGTGGCCATCTTTTGTTCCATGGATCTCTCAACTCACTTGCCCACAAAAGAATCTCAATACCCAAGGCCTATCCTATCCATAAGCCACAAACTACTACCCCCTATATTGGAATCTTCAGGAAACATAATTATAGGTCAAGAAGAGCCCCCAAGCCTATTCCAATCACAATTTGGAATTACATTACCAACCATGAAAATAAAAATGTTTCTTATCATAAACCTATCATCCTCATGACCTCATTGGAATCTTCAAAAAACATAGTTATAGGTCAAGGAGAGCCCCCAAGCCTCTTTCAACCATAATTTGCAATTACATTACCATCAATGAAAATAAAATGTTTCTTATCATAAACCTATCATTCTCATGACCTCTTAGTCATTCCATCTACATGTGCTCCCTTTACATCATAGAAATGACATAAATCTCCACACAAGCTTGAGAAATGAACAAACATAATGGCGAGTAGGAGGGGAATTAGTTGTTATATCCCTCATTGAATTTCTAGTTGTTAACAAATGAACACCTATCCAATAAATTCTCAACTATATCTATAACACATCATCACTCAATTAATTGAATGGTGATAAAATTCATTTTCATGGTCTTCCTTTCAAGGATGCCCAATTACCATGTTGATAAGGTGATGTGCTCCATATAATTTTCATAAATTTTCATTTTAAGATGGCTTTCATCACTCAATTAATTGAATGGTGATAAAATTCATTTTCATGGTCTTCCTTTCAAAGATACCCAACTACCATGTTGATAAGTGATGTGCTCCACCCGGCCCGAGCCACACCAACCCTTAACATGGTTGGATTTTTTGTTCCCGTAGGTTTCGAACCGGTGACTTTAACATCGCAGAGTGACTTAACAACACACTCTGTCACCGACTGTCCTACACCTCGGGGACCATAAATTTTCAATTTAAGATGACTTTTCTTTTCAAAAATTCTCCATTATTTTTATATAAATACAATTTGTTAAAGAATTGAAAATAAATATATAGTATATATCTATATTGAAAAGGGTGTTGAATAAAATTATTAGAAATGAATATTTTTTTAATATTTTTAATTTATTAAAAAAATCAAAATAAATATATATTTATATTGAAAAGATGTAAAATAAAATTATTTGATATATATTTTTCAATATTTTTTATAAAATTGAATAAGATTTTTTTAATTTAATATGTAATATTTAATCCATTTTAATAAATTTATTTTAAAATTTACCTTTTACAAATGAAAACATTTGAAGATGCCAAAAACTTAGTGTAAAACGTGAAAATACTACATTTTCATCGAGAAAAAGAGGGGGAAAAAACAAAGAAAAGCAAAAACACAAAACAAACATGTTAAATAGTTCATTTAAAAATTGTTATAAAATTATATTGTAGGAGTGAATGGATTACACCGACATGAAAAAGTAACTTGATTGAAAACGATATTGATTCACATTTTCAATAGAGTTATTGAACTTGAAAATGGAACCAAAATTTTCTCGTAAATTCACAAAATTCTATGCTATGGGATATGTGCTGTAAAATTGGAGGCATGCCACGAAATGATAAGAAAGTCTCCAGGAAAAACAACAACCAACAACGGATGCCAAAGAATATCATTTTGTTCCAATCATAAAAGTAAGAAGAATGGTAACCTTTTAAAATCACACCAATAACGTATGTTACTAATGCTTATATAAACATATACATTTATTGAAAAGGATTGGAAAAACATTAATTGTTTTTAAAATAATAATAATAATAATAATATAAGAAAATTTGAAATTAAATTATTAAATTTATATTTATAAATAATATAAAAATCAAAATCAAAATTCTTCTACTTGTATTTTAATAGAATTTCTAATTCATTTTTCGATATATTATGAGAATGGTCATCTTAAAAAGTCGTGTGCTTCATAATAGTGTGTCTTTCTAGTTTCTCAAAGGGCATAAATCCTTAAGTTCCTAATTAGTTAATAGATTAAAATAAGTCACTTAGAGTTGTGCTTCTAGCACTATGATAGTTATTTTTTACTTTGTCATTGTAAATCTTTATAAAAGATTTTTTGAATTTTTGTTATCATAATGAAAATTAATAAGGATTTTTGCTAGTCATGTCTAATTCAACTTGAATTTATGGTAGGGTGTGAGTTTCATAGGATTATTTCACATGAGTTTGACGAGCTAAAGATCCACCTTTGCAGCTTCGAGCATGCTTGCATCGAGAACCACGAGGCATTGAGGGACATAGAGAGAAGGAGTTAGACATGAGAAAGAGAATGAGAGTAGTGGAGGGAAGGAGGGAAACACAAAAGGTTGTAGAGTGCATACGAGGGGTCAAGTGAGGATGAACCAAGGTTGAACAAGAGACGAGAAGAAAACTGAGCAGAAAGGAGAGAAATGTATATAAACGACCTGGGGGGAATACCACCACGTGAGAGATAGGTTGTTGTTGGGTGATGCCATTACAAACCTTGAATGCAGAGGATTCCAGAAACTTAGAACCAGGATGAAGCAAATGAAGGTAGCGTGAGGTGAGTATGCATGCATACCAGGAAATGAAGTTGGAGGGTTGGTCAATAAGGTGATGTGATGTCGGTGGAGGGGCTAGGTAGACGTGGGGATCATTGGGGTGCCAAGTGGGGGCGAGTCTCGAGGTACTTCCTTAACATTATGTACCTCCCTATCACCCAATCCGGGTGCATCTAGAGCTATTTGTTACCCAAAATATAAAATCATAATTTGTTATAAAAATGAAATACAGTAGAATACAACTTCTATTATCATCACTAGTTACAAGTAAATATAAAACCATGTCATTGATGTCATTTATAATAAAATTTGTATTAATTGTTCGTAAAATAAACTACACATATATTCTCAAATCAAAAGAGGAAAGCCCTAGGTATTCATGTATTATTCTCTAATTACCTTGGAAGACACTATACTAGTGCATAAAATGTGTAGGCATATAATACAATGCCCAATTGTACCATATTGCATCTATAGAATTATGTTAAAAACACATAAGAAGCTACAACTTTGTGACCTCCCATATGGCATTAGAGAATCGCAAGGGTGGAGTAGTGATCAAGGATGCAAATTTTAACTGTGTTTAAGTGACAAATAATACAAGGGTGCCTCTTCTTTTTTTGAAGCAAGACATAGGTAGTGTCTTTCATTTTTGCATAGCATTCATAGGAGAATGTTGGTGTAATGCGTAATCCTTCTATGTTTGTGGTGCTTGACATTGTAGTGAAGTTGTGTTGCTTGGATGTTGAAGCATTCAATACATATCTTACTACTTTCCACTTCAATAACATCAATGCTAAAGACATGGCAAGGTCCCTTGGCATTGGTGAAGTTGCATAGATTAGTGTTCCAAAGTACTTTTAATTTCAATGTACATTCATTTAGGTATGTATTCAAAGATTTAATAGCATAAAGTTTGGGGTTGTTTTTTTTATTGTTGTTTCCCATAATTACTTACATATTTGATCAATGTTGTGTCACCAATAATCTAAGATTCAAAGTCTGCACTTGCATGTCATGAACTAATAAAACCCTACCAAAAAAATTGTAAAAACAATGTACAATTAGCACTTTAATGTATGTGATTTGGAATGAGATGTGGTAGAGGAAAAAACAAGAGAATAGTTCTATGCAATATAAGTAAATTTGATCAGTACAAAAAAGTAACTTGAAGACATATTTTCTATTTTGGATAGATCTACAAATGGATTTGTTTAGTGATCCAACTTAAGGGTCCATTTTACACTTGAGACGATGTGAAATAAGCTTTACAATGTATTGCTTCCCTCAGATAGGAGTACAATTCTAAGGTTGGTTTGAAGTCTAGAATTTATAGAATGGGGTTGGAAATAATCTCTCCATTTCCAATCCTTGTAATAGAGTTTTGTGTTAACATTTACACCATACCTTTAATATGTTGTTTAAGGATATACAAAGGGAGCCGAAGAACACATAAGAAAAACATTGTTGCATCAATGTATTAAGAAACTAAGATACTATGAGGAGGTGGTCAACCCTAATGTAGAAGATCAAAGCTACCTCTCATTTTTTAGAAGTGCAAAAAAGAAATTCAACATTGCTAAAATAAGAACAAACTCCCACTAGCTACATAGTGAAACTGGGCATTGGACAATTCCAAAAACACCCTGGGATGAAAGAATCTGCCATATTTGTGACACTAAGAGGGTTGAATATGAAAAACACTTTCTCTTATATTTCCCTCCCTAATCCATAAATAGATCCCAAATGTAAATATCATTTTAAACAAATTGAAATAATCTCTTACCTTAAGGTTGATAGTTAATCATCATCATCATCATCATCATCATGGATATGAATGGAATTCAAGAACAATACATGTGTGAGCAAAGTCAAAAATACATTTATTGAAGTGTCAATATATTTGTTGAAGTATGTATGTAACTATTTGAACAACAATAATTTATTAAATAGATGTGAAGAATTAAACAAGGTCTACAAATGACCTTATAGAGGAAAGATCAAAGAAAAACTTGAGTATATTTTAATCCTTAAAGAAATGAATTTGTGTTTTGATAGTATGTTTAACTTTTGTATCATGTTAAGAATAATATGAATTTAAAAGTTTACATTGAGGATATACACATATAGAGGGCTATCCAAGCTAAGAATGTTTTTAAAGATGTATTTTAGAGCTCAAAATATATATTTATTAAATTTATTTCTATACAAAATAATACATTTTTTTAATATTAAAATTCAGATTATGGCTTAGTTTATTTATGGTGATCATTTATGCTAGGAGGAGGGCGCCCCTGTTGAGAGGAATGACAGCTACCTGGTAGCAGATCTTCTTGGAGGATTCTAGTTCTGACAGTTTCAGTGGAGAGGCAACACATGAGAGAACATTCCTATGGAGGGATTTCTTCATTGGGTTACTGATGAGCTAGGGCGCTTCAGTTCAGTGAAGAGGGCAACAAAGGGAGAGGGCGCACCATAGTTTGGGCACTTCTTTCTATAGTTCTTGTGGAAAGGATTGTGAGGAGATTTCTATGTATACAAGTTTCATTGTATTTCATTACTTGTTGTATCTCTTGCTTTGATCATCATTATATAGACATATATCCCAAACTGGTTTTCCCCAGGGGGGTTTTATCCAGGGTCATGTTGACTAAAAAATACCTATGTACAAAAATGCATGTGTTAGTCTTTTAGATCTGTTCATTTTCATATGTAAAGATCTTTAGGTGTGTTGTACTTATTTTAGTATCCATGTGCTAACTTCTCGTTATTAAAACTGCATGCTAAAGCACCTAAAATTGGAAGTGCAACCGTAACAAATCAACAAGAAGTTCTTGGACTGTTGGCTGTCCTAAAACAACAACAAATACTTTATCAGACCGTTGAAACTTAGAGCCTAATTGTGGTCAAAGACAGACCCAGTAGGCAATCTTGATAGGACCTGAAAATCTTCATGGTATTAGAGCTGAAATGACTGATGTTTTAGCAGTTTGGCCAGCATATGTGTTGGTTGTCATATACATCTTCTTGGCAGAATTTTGTGGACATCCATTGAATCATTCAGTGGTTGTTAGAGAGAAGATTTTTGTAGAGGATAGTTGGGCAGTTTTTGGCACTTATGGACAACCTCTTTTCACATCTGCGTGGACAGGAGTGAGGCTGTAGTTGACGACCTCTTTTCACACCTACTAACTAGGAGTGAGTTCGTGGATTCACTTGCCTCTTTTCACACCTGTGTTAATAGGAGTGAGACAACGTTCCTTTACATTGGGAGCATCAGATTGAGTGCAGTGTGACAGACATGTCGATATCTTAGATGTGTGTTGAGGACAGGCTAGTTGGGGCTAGCAATTGGTCACCTTAGAAGGCGAGGATGGTCTTTGTCTTAGAGGACCTCGAGCTATGTGAAATAGTCGAGGTAGATGTTCCCCCCATTCCTGTCACTGCACCCATGTTGGTGGTAGAGTTCAGGAAGAGGAACAACAAGGCAAAGAGGATCATTTGTGATGCTGTGAGAGATCACATTATTCCCCACTTGACTAGGAAGACTTGTGCATACGAGATGTGGGAATATTTATGCAAGTTGTACGAGAGATCTAATGAGAACTGGAAGATGGTTCTTCATGACCGACTCAGGGGCATTCACATGCTTGAGGATGAGACGATTACTTCATTCCTTAGTAGATACACACAGATCAGAGACGAGCTTATAGTCGTCAGAGAGGTGGTGAACCCTAACTCTTTGGTGAGACAAGATATGAATAGCTTCACCAAACCATGGGGTCCATTTTTACGGGGCATTGTTGCCAGGGAGGTCATGCCTACATGGGAGAGGATGTGGGATGACTTCATCTAGGAGGAGATTAAGCTTGTAGCTAAGGCTTCCGGATAGCAGCAACAACAGTAGCAGACAGTCTTTGGTGATGAGAACCTTTCTCTTTAGACAAAGGGAAATAAGAAGACCAACTGTGGAGGTCGATAGGGTCCCAAGTTTGGGGCCCCACCATAGGGAGGAGAGAGTAGCAGTAGCAGTGGGTAGAGGAGAGACATGAGCACGGTGAGATGCTTTGCTTGTGGAGAGATGGGTCACTATGCAGGACAGTGTCCCAAGAAGAATAAGAAGCAACAGGATGTGTTAGCAGTGACAACAAAGGAGATGAAGTTCAGTGATCAGTTTGCTAGAGAGTGTGCATTTGTGACTACCTTGTCTCCTATTACACCATCCATCACTAGATGGGGAGACAGAGATGAAGAGGACCGACTGACTCACAACAGTGATTCAGAGGGAGATGATACTCAGTGTCCCTAGACATCTTCAGAGTGGGTGATTGGTCCACCCAGTATAGCTATAGTTTTAGAGAATTTGAGTAGACAGATAGTTGGTGCTACATCTTCAATGCATCAGAGGTTGATGAGGAGGAGCAACAGGGCACCACGAAGGCTTGAGCCTCACATAGCTTCTAAGACGGGCAGATCAGGTTCTGGATCCACTTCAGGTGGAGGTGACTTGGCGAGAGGACAATTTCATGAATCTTGGTGAGAGACCAAGAGGGGGAGACTCTTGGTAAGATTCCAAGAGTAGTGACTCTTGGTGAGAGGCCAAGAGTAGGAGGAAATCCTTGGTGGGAGACCAAGGTGGAGATCTTGGTGTGATGACCGAGATCTAGGTGATCTTGGATAGATGGAGAGTCAGTGCCATTTATAGATCATACAGATTGAGTAGATCTGTGACAAAGTCCACTTTCAACGATCAGGGTACATCCATACTCATCGAGCATATGTCAAGAGGCAACCATGTCCACTGCAGGGACAAGATTGGTGGTGATGAGCACTTTCCTCGGTAAGAGGGAGTGTTGAGATTTGGGTACCTTGGAAAGTGGTCCCCATGTGCTAATGAGTCTATAAGCTTAAAGGGGGAAGACTATTACCCTTGTACTTTACTTTATGATTCTAATTTCACTTTGACTTGGGAGATTTAAGTCAAAAGTGAAATATGTCACTTAAGTCATAAAGTGACAATTAATTCACAATGTGGGTGAATTAATAGACATAAAGAAACTAAGGAAAGTGGGTTTCCTTAGTGAGATTTTAGGATGAAATCTCATCCATTGATTAGACTTGGCTAGATCTAATCTAGGCCATTGATCTTTTAGGGTTGGCTCAAAGAGGCTAAAGAGAGGGTAAAGGTATTTTTGGAGACTCATTCTTCACTTGTGAGTTTTTGGAGAAGAGAAGAGGGGCGCATATCTTGAGGAGGAAGAGGGCACACTTCATGAGGGTTTGAGAAAAACCCTTAAGAGCTTGAGGAGAAGCTTGTGGTTGGTTTGAGCTTGCATGGAAATTATTTTCATGGAGCCATAGCTTCCATTTCTGAGAGGGAGCATTTTCATGGAGGAGGGGTGCATCTGGGAGAAGAGGGGCGCATTTATTATCCTTCATATGATCATCAGAGGAGGAGGACTTGTCAGATTGAGATGAGGTCTGATGCATAGGGAGAGGAGAGCTTGGGCGCTTGTTTTTGTGGAGAGACACATTCATATTATGGCTCAGTTTATTTATGGCGATCATTTATGCTAGGAGGAGGGCGCACCTATTCAGAGGACTGGAAGCTACCTGGTAGCAGATCTTATTGGAGGATTCGAGATCTGACAGTTTCAGTGGATAGGCAGCACAAGAGAGAACATTCTTGTGGAGGGATTTCTTCATTGGGTTACTGATGAGCTAGGGCGCTTCAGTTCAATGCAGAGGGAAACAAAGGGAGAGGGCACACCACAGTTTGGGCACTTCTTTCTTTGGTTCTTGTGGCAAGGCTTGTGAGGATATTGCTATGTATATAGGTTTCATTGTATTGCATTACTTATTGTATCTCTTGCTCTGATCATCATTATATAGACATATATCCCAAACTGGTTTTCCCCGGGGGTTTTTTTTATCTAGGGTCATGTTGACCAAAAATACCTGTGTACAAAAATGCATGTGTTAGTCTTTTAGATTTGTTCATTTTCAGCTGTAAAGATATTTAGGTGTGTTGTACTTATTTTAGTATGCATGTGCTAACTTCTCATTATTTAAATTACATGCTAGAGCACCTAAAATTGAAAGTGCAACCGTAACAAGTCAACAAGAAGTTCTTGGACTGTTGGCTTTCCTAAAACAATAACAAATACTTTATCAAACAGTTGGAACTTAGAGCCTAACTGTGGTCAAAGACAAACCCAATGGGCAAGCTTGATAGGACCTTAAAAATCTTCAAAAATCACTATTATATCTAGTATATTATCTAACAATAGAAATGATGATCCACTTTTCTTACATGTTGCATTCATAAACTAGTATTATTATTTTGATCAAGAGATGGTGTAACTCATTTATTTAACAATATCAATGATGATCCACTTTTCTCACATTTTGCATTCCTAAGCTAGTATTATTATTTTGATGATGAGATAGTGTAACTCATTTATTTAAGCATACACTTGTTATAAAATATACATTAGATTTTGTAAATGCATTTTATTACCAACATCAACATTCCTATACATATAATTCCATTTTCATATGTTTTATGGGTACATACACACATAAACATATAGATATCCAATAAAAAAATAAAACAAAATAAACAAATAAATAAATTTTATAGGCATACATAGCATTTTTATATCCTAATGGTTAAGAACATGTGTTTCCTCCGAAGAGGTCACAAGTTCAAATCCAAAGGGGTTAGGGTATGTATACCTCTGTAAACTTTACCAGTCAAATCGTTGGACGAAGGAGGTCCCTTGTCCCACAAACAAGGGGGTCTCATACACCAATTTGGTGTCTGGCTTGGTCGTGACCTTAAAAATAGATTATTATTATTATTATTATATAAACAATTTCATTCCTATAAAATTCTATTTATATATCCTATGACATTTTATTTATATAAATACCTAT
>ML783045.1:1090127-1105594 GCA_009831015.1 Picea engelmannii | reverse complement strand
TGAAGAGGATAAGGTGAGGAGGTTAGGATGATCCCACTAAATCATGAAAGCGAGTAAGATCCAAACCATTCGGATGCCACCTCACCATAGAAGTTTCTCCTTCTAGAAGATTCGAGAAAACGCTTGTTTTTCCCACATGTAGGTATTCTCGCACCCTGCCTATAGAGAAACCTGCGAACATCTCGCACCCTAGCTATGGTGAAACCTGTGAGAATCAGGCATTCTCGCACCCTGCCTATATAGCAACCTGCGAACTTCCCTTTTTACATGGTTTTTACAAGGGAAAATGCAACTTCTTTTCTCAGGAAAAGTTCTTATCCCTTCTCTCTTCAGGAACTCAGGCCACTGACCCCTCTGAAGGCAATAGATAGGTTTACATCATTAACGGTCATAGGGATGATGAAAATAATGTGTAACAGAGATCCCCCCAAAGTATGAAGTTAGAACAAAGTGATAGCTGAAATACTTTGTCGAGTGTGTGTAGGGAACAAGAAACAGTCGGTCGGAAACCTGCCAACAAATAATGAAATACAGTACAATATTATATCATCATTGAGGTAGGCATTCCCATACTCATAATACAAATGAATCAAAGCATAAATTATGACATGCGAAGATCCATGTCGAGTAAGGCAAGTCATGGCCACCAAACATGCACTGTGGATCCATGTTGATATGACTCAAATCTAAACATAGCCACCAAAAATACACTATGGATTTATGTGTTAAAGAATCAAATTTGAACATAGCCACCAGACATACAATGTGGATCTATGCAACAATACACTGAATATACTCCAACGCAACCTGGATCTGTTAGAAAAATATCCAAGGTCTTCATCTCTATCACTCTATAGTACGAACCTAACCATGAAAATACGTGTGTTGAAGTAGAACATGGTAGAAACCACTTGATTACCGGTCATTAGTGTATACCGTTAACAAGTGCAAGGGAAATCACCATTAATGTCAATGACTCCCAAGGTACTCTGGTACAATTCAACGAATGTGAATCAATGCGCCGAGGTCGAACGCTCGACGAAATCTCTCGATTAGGGGTCGATAATGAAAACCCACTGTCGAAAGTGAGGAAACCCGCCATTAAGGCATGCAAGTTCCAAAGTACCAATTAGTTTCTAAGTCTAATTCTTGGATAATGAGTTGAAGTCCACAGGAAAAGACTCGTCACAGGAGGGCCTTAATGTATCCCACATCAATGGCATGAAACACGTAACAAGATTTGATGTAGATCAGAGTAATAAGTGATTCAGAACTGACTCAGAGATGGTCGACGCAATAGAAGGCTTTAAGGACTATAGAAATGGCCGACGCAATAGAAGGATTTTTGGGTTGAACATCTTTTTCAACATATTGACGACACGACAATTGTATTGGAAACACTGACTCAACAACAGGGATCACAGACCAATTTGTAATCTTATAGGAGTATGATCAAGAGACAAGTGGATTTTCCAACCTAGACACAAGGTGAGTGAAAGGGTGTCATGTTCAAAAACAACTCTTCCATGGAATACAGGTTTAGACACAATTTTTTCCAAAGTTTTCCCCCGCCATTTCTGTCGAGTACCTCTTTATATTTACGCAATATTGAGGAGGATAACATATGCTTGTAAATTTAAGCTCATCCTTCGGACGAGTCCCTCGAAGTATGTTTAATGAATCCTAGGAAGGAGTGGTTCGGTCCCATATGGGCCTTTCAATGTTTGTTTTATGAGTCCAAAGAAAGAAAACTCAGGGGTTTTTCATGTTTTGAGAGTCTAAAAAACACTTAAAGAGAAATCTCCCAGTTCCTTTTTCGTAAATTAGTCTGATGAGACCGAAAAAGAGATAAACTATCACTCAACATATGTTTTCTTCAAATACTTTAACGAGCGTGAAAAGAACAAGGTCGCTCGACAATCTTTTCATGTTTAGAGAGTCTAAAAAGAGCTTAAAGGGAACTCCAGTGGGTTCCTTTTTGGTATAACCTTTACGAGTCCGAAAAAGTGATAAAAGTATACTCGGTTACATTCTCACATATTTACAAGCACGAGAAAGAACAAAGACTAAGCTCAGTAACTTATTCTCATGTATTTACGAGCATGAGAAACAACAAAGACTAAGCTCGGGATTGTTTTCATTTTTACGCAAGCTTTAAAACAAAACAAAACTATGCTTGGGATATATTTTAATTTTTACACAAGCTTAAAAACTAAATAAAACTATGGTTGAACCTGGTTTCATTTTTACACAAACTTGAACTAGAGGAAACTATGCTTGAGGTAAGTGGCTTCATTTTTACACAAGCTTGAACCATAGAAAACTATGCTTGAACTTCCCACCGCATTATCCACGAATTCGCATGGTTGGTACTTAGCCCCCAGCTCAAGAAACTAGCGGCTCTACTTCAGCATGAAGTCCAGAGGCTAGAAGCAAATGCCCCTCAAGCTTCGTTTCATACAACTGCAAAGGAGAATGAAATGAAGCTTCAAATACTAGATGAAGGACTTGACTCAAACAGAGAAGGGGAAAACTATTTCATTTTTTAACGAGCTTGACACAAAAACAAGAACTATGCTCGTAACCTCTGTTTCATTTTTTAACGATATTGCTACAGAGACGCAAAAACTATCCTCAAGTGGTTTCATTTTTTAATTAGCTTGAAATAAAAAAAACATGCTCAAAGACCTATGTTTCATTTTTTAACGAGGTTTCCTCAGAGACAAAAAAAAACTATCCTCGAAACTCTCTTCTTGATCATGGATTCCAAGAGGACAATGCTCTGGAATGACACCATGTCAAAGGACAAAACTCGGTCATGGCTTCCAAGAGGTCTTCACTAGAAGGAAGAAACACACTCTGGAAGGACACCATGTCGAGGGTCGCGACAGGAGTAAAGAGATCGTGCTCTAACAACCCTATCGAAGAGATCACCATGTCAACTACTAGATCTAAGTCATTATAAGTTGAAACCATGGGCGACAATGCCACATAATTGACTTGTGGCGGGGGAAATACCATCTACATATAAGAACCATTTAGGGAGGTAATCCAGGCAGGGTCAATGAATGAAAGTTGATCAACAGTCACAACCTGTCCATCGTGAGGGAAAGATATCACATGAAAAAGAGTAGACACAATAGCTTTCATGGCATAGACATAATCTTGCCCAAGGAGTAAAGAGAAATCCAAGGGGTCTTGGACTACCATGGCGTCAATAAAGACAGTTTTCCCTCCCAAATTTATAGGAAACTGAGGAAGGGTCCCTAAAGGTTGACTGGTTCTTATGTTAAAAGCTAACAGATTCTGCGTAACTGGCGCAAGTGGAGGACAATACAAAGCTTGCCAAGCAATAGAGGACAAAATACTAACAGACAAACCTTCATCTATCAGTGTTTGAGGAACGTCTCGACCACAAACCTATACTGTAATCTGGAAAGGAACATGAGAGGGAAGATGAGGTCCAATTAGCCCACCCCAATCAAAATGGATGGCCTCATTACTTGGAGGGAGTTTCACGGGAGAAGGAGGAATACCCCCTGACACAACATAGTCTGTATCAATGAGAAAAACATGGGCAGTATCAGGTTTACTCTCTAGCGGGAGAGTATGATCGACCGATGCTGAGATCAAATTGACCACTTGGGTTTCATTATCCAAGGGGAGAATGGGGTCAACAGGTGTAAACAGATCGACCACTTGGGTGACACTCTCTAATGGGAGAGTGGGATCGATCGAGGAAGGTATCGGACCAACCACTTTGTCAATTGGTTCAACTAAGGACGTGACCAGATTGACGACATGATCAACCAGATTGACAGGTGAAGCGACCGAAGTGATCATTCCATCAACTATTGGAGGGTTGAGAGAAATCTTGTGATAAGCGGCTGGGAGTTGAGGCTGTGAAATAGTCATGTCTTCCAGTAATTTCGAGGCTTTGTCCATATGAGGGCAAAGATGAGTTAGATGACTCTCTTTGCATAACATGCATGGGAACTTGACTCTACTTTTCTTCTTCCCAACCGTATCATGACTAGTTGAAGGGAGGTCATCAGTAGAGGACACTACTTGGGAGAGTGAGCAGGTGTTGCAGCACCCTGGACTGGTATTGCTTGAGGATAAGCAATTTCGGGAAGGGGGGACTGTAATGTCCCTTTCCAAATAGGAGCTCTAGAAGAGGAGGCTTAATGGTATAAACCACCCTGTTAGACTATATCCAGGGCCAAAGAGGGGTAAAGAGGGTTACTAGAGGTCACTCCAGTCGCAGGTGTTATATTCGGAAAGTGACATTGAGCTAAAAAGGGTTAAAATCACTTTTAATTCATTATGAGCTAAAAATAGAAGTCAACAGTGAATTAGGGTTTCAACTGTGATTTAGGGTTTTAGAAGTCAACATCGAATTAGGGTTTCAACATGATTTAGGGTTTTGGAAATCAACAATGAATTAGGGTTTCAACATGATTTAGGGTTTTGGAAAGATATAAAGGAAGGGTTAGCGACCTAATTTGTCATTATGCAGATTATGACTTGCCATTGAGGAGAAGAGGTGCATATCAGGAGATATAGTTCAGTGTATTCTAGGAGAAAGACACCAGTTGGCTGATTTTGGTGTTGAAAGACACACCCTAGTCACCGAGAAGATCATCTAGGTCTTCCATCATTCTTCATTGATTCCCCAGTGCTTCCATATTTTGGGTATTATATTTTAGTTGCTTATTGGTATTCCGGCTAAGATCCTTTTGTGTTTTGATCTAGCCAAGTGTTGTTATTTTATTCAACCACAGTTGCTTATTTATATTCTGGCTAAGATCCTTTGTATGTTGATCTAGTCGAGTATTGTCAGTTATTCTGCCGCATTCGGCCATTTTGTAATCCACAGAGATATCATAATACAAACTTTGCAGTCCTTTGTCGCGTTTATTATTTGTATGATCATTTATATGTTGTAAACCTTTGATCCTACACACACATTAGCAGTGTTTCCTAGACTAGCCAAGTCGAGAACATTACATGCTAAAATAAGAACAAACTCTCACGAGCTACATAGTGAAACTGGGCATTGGACAATTCCAAAAACACCCTGGTATGAAAGAATCTGACATCTTTGTGACACTAAGAGGGTTGAATATGAAAAACACTTTCTCTTATATTTCCCTCCCTATTCCCTAAATAGATCCCAAATATAAATATAATTTTAAACAAATCGAAGTAATCTCTTACCTTAAGGTTGATAGTTAATCATCATCATCATCGACATCATCATCATCATCATCATCATAGATATGAATGGAATTCAAGAACAATGCATGTGTGAGCAAAGTAAAAAGTTATATTTATTGAAGTCTCAATATATTTGTTGAAGTATGTATGCAACTATTTGAACAACAATAATTTATTAAATAGTTGTGAAAAAATAAACAAGGTCTACAAATGACCTTATAGAGGAAAGGTCATAGAAAAACTTGCAAGTATATATTTTAATCCTTAAAGAAAGAAATTTGTGTTTTGATAGTATGTTTAACTTTTGTATCATTTTAAGAATAGTATGAATTTAAAAGTTTACATTGAGAACATAGACATATAGAGGGCTATACCAGTTAAGAATGTTTTGAAAATAGATTTTAGAGCTCAAAATATATATTTATTAAATTTATTTTTATATTGAATAATACATTTTTTAAATATTAAAATATGGAGTGGAATGATAGATTCATGACTTAAATAATAACATGTGTGTTGAAAATGAAAATAATTTGATAACTATGATAAATATGTCACTAGGAATTAATAGAGCAGAAAATTCTATAAGATATTGAATTTTTTTATTTTACATATAAAAAAAAGTATTTTAATAAATATTACACAACATATTGTATATACAATTTATGTAAATCTTTATCATGTTTTGTTTTGTGAGTTTAGGTGGAGCTACTTGGGTCAATTTTTGAGGAGAATTTGTGAATTTGTGTGAGCTACTTATGGTAAATTCTTGAGAGAATTTACTAGCACTTCCATCTAGCAAGTGATGAGGTTTCTCCTCTGCTATTATCATCACCTATCATATCATATTATCGGAATTTAGAAAAAAAAAAAATCAAAGATTGAAAAAGAATTCCAATCATATTATCATCTGTAAGGTTGTAACATCATATTGGTAAGAATTTATGGTATATAGAAATTCTTTTGTCCAAGTTTGAAAATGTCCATAATGATGGAAAAAATGTATTTGTAAACGTTGTGAAGATACAAAGAACTTGTCCTCGAACTTTACAATGGTAATTTTTTTTTCATTATTTACATAGTTGAATCTCCACGCGGAAACTTGTCATTGGATTTCGCATATTTAAAAAGAAATCATTATTTACAAAATTGGTTATCATAGAGTTTTCACTAAAATATTCCAAACAAATCACTCTAATATTTTGATAAAATTTCTAAAAGATATATCGAAATAAGTCACTTTAACATTCGGGACACAATTTCAAAAAGACTTGCTCCAAACAAAAGCCTCGCGGAAAGATGAAGAAAATACAGTGCCCGTCTTTGTCTTCATTAAAGTTTTTTTTAGACAATATTAGTGGGATGATACATGAAGTCAATTTTAATTTGATTTTAGATGATGTGTGTTAGCGCCAGAAGTCACTCTTGGATTGTAGTACGAAAAAGCCTGAGGCCCATCAGTTTATGTCACGATTTGTTAAAAGGGGGTGATCGAATGGAAGTAAACTCAGAACAATATCGCTCACTCAAAAAACTGGGTTGGAACAACAAGGACATGCGAGGTCTTGATATAACTTAAGCCAATAAATTTTCATAGTGGTGAATAAGTGAAAGAAAAGAAAGGGGAAAAGTCTTAGATATGAGATCCTCTCAGACCAGAGAAACTTCAAAGTAAACCTCAAACGTTGCAGAACTAATACAATCAAACATGCATTATATAGTTACAACAACACCCGACTGGATCATCCATACCCGGGCTTCATTTTCAGAGGAAAAAGGAAAGGAAGAGACTGACCGCCATTAAACAAGAAATATCAAAATATCATTCTATAACCAGAGAACCAGATGCTTTGTTAAAGCTTTACAGTCGAGAGCTTTGCTCTACCATCGATCCTTACAAAAATACAAAAACTGAGTATATATACTCAGAGCAATTTTCCCCCTTGGCAGCGAGAGGGTAGATGAGACATTAAAATCTAACTTAGCATGCACAGGTTCATCTAATCAATCGAGGACATCAGATCGACATGGCTCTTTTAGGAAAACCTGCACACAGGACGACCTTGGGAAGATTGCCTGCTAGAACCTCCATGCCTTGCATTCATGGCTTGAGCTGAGGTCTCAACCACCTACTCAATATTCATTAACTTATTTTTCCCTTGGAGGTTGGCCGAGACTGAAAACATAAAGAAATACCCCGTGTCCTTTGAATTCCCGGTAGCCGAAATGTCGAAAAGGCTCCTGGGTGCTTTTTGCATTTCACGTTTTGGGATTTTGAAATGCAGAGGAAGAGCGAGACCCTGTGTCCTTTGAAGTCTCGGTAGTCGAAATGCTGAAATGGATCATCTTTTCATGATTTTGGCCATAAGAGATGAGCTCATACGCTATACCTCATGCAACTTTGCAACTCAAGGCTACCCAATGATCGTCGATCTGCTCCATTTGTGGATTCTCGCCGTAAAAAAAATGCCCGCTCGCTTGATTTTAATCCTAAAATGGACTTCTTCTACGTGTTGCACTCGGCGTTCATGATTGTGGCCTTTGAATAAAACACATTTTATGGGTTTTTTAAAACCCCATTTCCATGCATTTACACCAAGGACCTGAAATTGGAAAGAAACACCACCTTGCAAGAATTGGCGCTAACATTAGCCTCCATGGGGGATAGAATCGTCCTTGCGATGCTCTAAGAACTCCTTCTGCAGTTCCAATTGCTTTGTGTTGGGATATGGAGTCATTTATTAAGCAAAAAATAAACAGAAAAACAATAAAAACAATATTTACAAAAACAGAGGAGTCGTCTAAGGCTCAAACAAAACATTTCTTCAGGAAATGCCCATTTATTGGGGCTGCTAAAGACTTCTTCACCCTTACCTTATGTGAAGCACTCCTGGTGGGGGAAACTTCTATCCACTTGGTGAAATAGTCTGTTGCAGTCAAGATCCATCTATGCTGGCCACTTGAAGGAGGATGAATTTCCCCAATGAAGTCCAACCCCCACTGTTGAAAGGGTGTTGAAGCTACTACAGGCTTTAGTGGCAGAGCTTTGAGTTGCTTCTTTCCTGAGAACCTTTGACATTTGATGCAAGCTCTGACTTCTCTGCAGACATCATTGAATAAGATGGGCCAGTAGTACCCAACCCTGAGAATTTTGTGGGTTGCAGTCTTCCAGAAATGGTGCCCTCCACAAAGGCTGCTGTGGAAATCAAACATAACTTTATGGGCTTCCTGTGGATTTAGACACCTCAGAAACACCCCTAAAGGGTCTCTCCAGTACAAGACATGGTCTATAAGGCAATATCTGGCCGCCTTGAGCTTTAAATCTCTTTCCTTGCTTTTTCCCATTCCATCAGGAGGCTTCAACTCTTACAGAAAGTACAAAATGTCTTTGTACTAGGTGCATTCTGCTAGTGATAAGCCACCCTGAGTGATTTTGCTAGATGACTCAGCTTGCTAATTTCCTGAGCAAGCATTGATGAAGCTAACCCCCAAGGCCTTGCAATTGGATTCAACCAGCAGCTTCGCTAAACCCTACCCTTTTACCAACTTGGTGGGATTTATCTCCAGGTCAAACTCCAAGATCTTGGCAATCCATTTACCTCTTCTCCCATCTATGTCAGGTTGTATAAGGATGTCCTTCACAGAGGCTAAAGGAACGTATGCAATCACTCTTGAGTGCAAGACATAGACTCTAAAAGCTTTGAGATCTTTCATCAAGGCATAGGCCTGCTTCCCCATGATCTCATACTTGATTTATGCATCTCTTAATGCCTTGCTAAAGAAGGAAATGGGTTGCTCTCGCCCTTCCTCATTTTTTTCCAATAAGACCGTTGCTACTGTATCAAAAGAAGAAAAAGAAAAAATTAGGAAATCCTTGGAATAATCAGGACTGATTAGCACAGGTGCCTCAATCAATACCCTTTTTATTTGGACGAAAGACTCCCTGGGTTTAGCAGTCCATTTTACTTATTTTCCCTTTCTGAGCATGGTTGTGATGTGTTTCACCAACTCAACAAAATTTGAGACGAACCTCCTCAGAAAGTTAATCTTCCCTAAAAAAGCATGAACTTCCTTTTTAGACCTGGGAAGTGACAGGATCTAAATTGGCTCTACCCTGCTGGGATCAATTCTCACTCCCTTTGCTGATACTATATGGCCTAACAGCTTCCCCTCCTTCATAGAAAACAAATATTTCTTGGGATTTAAGGAAAGGCCAAACCTATGACATTTCAAGAAAACTTTCCTCAAGTGACAACGGTGCTCCTTATTAGACCTGGCGAAGACTGTGATGTCATCCAGATAGATCACCACAAAATGACCTTTCTCCCGGATGAAGGCTATGTCCATGGCTCACTGGAATGTTGCTCCTGCATTCATTAATCCAAAAGGAAATTTGGCATACATGAATGTGCCCCAAGGAGTGGTGAAGGTTGTTTTTTCTCTGTCCTCAGACATGACTGATATTTGATTATAGCCAGAAAAACCATCAATCATGGATATCCTATATGCACTAGTTACCCTCTGCAATATGTGTTCCATGTTGGGCAAGGGATAGTTGTCTTTCTTTGAGCTCCTGTTCAGGTTCCTGAAATCAACACAGACCCTGATTTCTCCACTTTTCTTCCTCACCGGGACAAAATTGGCCACCCACTAGGAATATCTCAAGGGGACAATGATTTGGGCATCTAATAACTTCTTCACTTCTCTCTCCATGACAGACAACAACATGGGATTTATCTGTCTTAGCTTCTGCCTAAATGGCTTAGCCTCTTCCTTCATTGAGATCTTATGTTCGATGACAATTGTTTCATATGTCTTGAGGTCTTCATAGGTCCATGCAAAAACATAAGCAAATTCCCTTAATAACTCGTTATATTAGTCCCTCTTCTCTTTGGTCAAACTGCTTGACAACTTGACAAACTTAGGCTCCTTCTGTGTGCCGATATTGCACTCCATTGTATCAACATCTCCACTTGAAACCCTACCCTTTACTACCACATCATTCCCTTCAAACAGTCTTTCTAAAGGGACTAGTCCCTTCGAAATGCGATTGCTAGGAAAATGAATAATATGGTGATCAACAATTTTATTTAAAAATATTTCAGGGTGAGGATGATTTTCAAGATCAAGATCTTGATAAATGTGCAATGCAGAAAATTCATCGACAGACTGAATAAATTTTTTGATTTCAAGATCGTCTTCGAATACCTTCCAATGTTTGATATTTTCTGGAACAGATGGCCTATTTCTTATCTCGACCTCATATTTGATCTTAGGTGGCAGAGGGATCTTGAATAGACTAGTTGAGAAAGCTAAGGAATCGGCCAAAGTATTTTCCTCTCTTGGAATAAAAGAAATATTGAAAGTTGAGAAGAAATTATCAATCAAGTAGCACATTTCATTTTTGTAACTCTTGAGCCGAGGATGCTTTGCCCGATAAGCATTTTTGACTTGCTGGATTATCAACTCAACATATCCGAACACTACTACCTCCTTAATTCCCATTTCTTTTGCAGCCCTCATACCCAGAACAAGAGATTCATATTCTGCCACATTATTGGTAGCTTCAAATTCGAGCTTGTATGACAGGTATATGGTTTCTTGCCAAGGGGACACAAGAACCACTCCAGCGCTAGCGACTTCGCTGGAAGAAGCTCCGTTGAAGAAAAATTTCCAAATAGAGGTGGTTGGAGGAGGTATCTCGTGATTTAATATGTGTTTCTTTCTTATTTGAAAAGGGGCTTTAGGAGTCTTAGTGATTTGCAATAAACTAGATCCCAAATCAGTGTCAAGCGCAAAGATGGGGTGATTAGTGGGGTCTACTTTGTCACTGACAATGTAGGCCAACTGAGCTTCTTTGTACAATCTCCTATGTTCCCCTCCAAAGACTGGAATGGTGGCATATGTGAGATCCATCTGTAATGTTACTTCAAGTTTTTTAATCCAAGATCTTGACAACAACATACCGAACTTGGGGGGAACATCAGCTACTACAATGTCCATTACCACACTCTTCATTGGCAGCTGAAATAAAGAGACCACCAAGTCTTTGATGACTCCAAGGAATTGCGCCCTCCTTGAATCAAAAGTGTACAAACCATGATAAGCCTTTGTCACTTCCAGTCCCAATTCTTCCATGACTATTTTGGGCATAAGGTTGTGGGAAGCTCCTGAATCCATGAGGCAATTATGGAGCACCTTATCATGTATGTTCAGGGATGTGTAGAAGGGAGGGGATGAATAATGTTTGTCTTCTACCATGGGAGCTAGGAAAACTTCTATATTTTGATCTTGAAGATTTATTGAGTCTGTAGAAGGCTAGGGGGACTCAGATTGTAGTAGCTTGGAGAGGGACCTTTTGAAATCTTCATTTTTAACTAGCTCTGAGAGGGGTACGAGAATTCTAATATTTTGAATTTCATGCTCAAAACTAAAGGAGGAAAGAGGCTTAGGAGCTTCCCTTACCTTAGAGACAGGTTCTTTGGCTGTTGGTGAAGTATTCTAAGTTTTCTTTTCTTTAGTAGTGATTGTAGCAGGTTTAACAGGTTTTTCTGCTATGAGGGGCTAATCATGGCTATCAAATTTTCCTTCTTTCTTCTTTGACCTGAGATGATATCTGTTAGGAGTGTTATTGGCCTTTTCCCCTTTACCCAACTCATTGACTTGAATGTTCATAAGGGATCCTTCATATGCAGATTGAGTCAAATGGGGAAAAGGGGAAGTGTCTTCAATATAGTGAATTACGGGGTCGAGCTCATCTATCTCCTCTCCTTCCTCATGAGCAACTATGCTATTTTGGAGAGGGGTTTTAATCCTCTGATCATCTATGTCTTTGCTCCTTTTTTCCCTTGGAAAAGCCTGTGGCACATTGTTGCTAGGCCTCCTGAAGCCTCTTTTATCAGTATTTTGGGGATTTCTGTACATGGACTTCCCTTCCAACTCCCACCTTTTCATTCTAGCTGAAAGAAACTTTATCACTTTAGTTACCTCGTCTGTCTAAAGGGGAAGGGGAGAGGAATTTGATGGGGAGGCTTCAGGTCTCTTCCTGGATATGTCTCTATCGGCCTTATTCCTGAGTCGGTCAACAACCAATATGTTAGATTCTACTTCCACGGATGCATCATGCATGTGAGCCAGAGTAGTGGATCTCCTTTCCCTCAACAGAAGGCAAAAATTGGGATCAAAAGTGCTAGCATAAGTGATCTTAGCAGAGGCTTCTGAGGGCTTTATTTCGGTAGGGATATTATTGTACATTTTATTGAATCTCTTGGAGAAGTCAGAGACATAATCTCCTTCCTTTCTCTTCAAAGACCCAAACTCTGTCATGTAATACATGAAGTATTTTTTGTCTCCCCACTGTCTCAAAAAGGTGTTATCTAAATCCTCAATCCCATCAATAGATCTAGGAGGCAGGGCCCTAAACCACTTTCTAGCCTTGCCTTCAAGGCTATGGACAAAAATCCTCATCCATACATCTGCATGCACGATAACATGATCATCTGTAAAATTGTAAAAGGCTTCAAGGTGTTCTTCTGCAGCTATGTCCCCTTCGCCTGTAAACCTGGGCAGCTGCTTAAGGTAGCCATCTGCTGGAAGGGCATTGAGAGGCTGAGGTAACAAAAGGGGATCATACCTAACAACTATTATAGCCTCCATTCTGGCCATGGGGGGATTTTCTCCTACCATGGGAATATTAGGTGGAGGAAGAGGAGCTCGAATAGGGGATACTGGAAATGAGCTTCCAGGTGGAAGGGGAAACAAGGGGGGATTCAGAGAGAAGGCTAAAGGGATTGAGTCAGCGGATGCTTCTCTCTGTGCAGTGGCAGCAACAATAACAAGAGGAGGAGTGGTAAAGCTAGGTGTGGGGAAATCTTATGTGGTCCAGGGTATACGCCAAGGTACAACTTTAGGGGAGAGGGGAGTGACAAGGATTTCTCCCTCCAATCCCAGACCAGGAGGGGAAAACTCAGCAAGAATGCTCCCGAAATTTAGGAAATGGGAAACTTCAGAAAAAGGTCTGCTAGGAAGATGAGAAGAAGAAAATGGAGTTCCTACAGAAGGAGATGGAAAATTACCTGGTTCGGTGGTGGAAGTTTATCCTTCAGAGGCCTTTCCTTTTCTGAAAATCACCTCCGGATCAATGTCAGGTGTAGCTAGAGGCAGTTGTGGATGGGACCGCGTGTGTCTACCTCTGGAATCCACATTTAAAATAGTAGGTTCGCCACAGTGGAGTCGTCACAATGGAGTCACCAGGTGCACAATAGAAATCTCGTAGGGCTCTGATGCCTGATGCACCTTCAGAATCAGAGGCTCGATGTCGTTCAATCCTAGGGAAAATTTTCAACTTCGTCCCCGGCAATGGCGCCACAAATGTTAGCGTCAAAAGTCACTGCTGGATTGCAACAATTGTAAGCCTGAGGCCCATCAGTTTATGTCACGATTTGTTAAAAGGGGGTGATCGAATGGAAGTAAACTCAGAACAATATCGCTCACTCAGAAAACTGGGTTGGAACAGCAAGGACATGCGAGGTCTTGATCTAACTTAAGCCAGTAAATTTGCATAGTGATGAGTAAGTGAAAGAAAAGAAAGGGGAAAAGTCTCATATATAAGATCCTCTCAGACCAGAGAAACTTAAAAGTAAACCTCAAATGTTGCAGAACTAATAAAATCAAACATGCATTATATAGTTACAGCAACACTCGACTGGATCATCCATACCCGGGCTTCAGATTCAGAGGAAAAAGGAAAGGAGGAGACTCGCTGTCATTAAAAAAGAAATCTCAAAATATCATTCTATAACCAGAGAACCAGAGGCTTTGTTAAAGATTTATAGTCGTGAGCTTTTCTCTACCATCGATCCTTACAAAAATACAAAAAGTGAGTATATATACTCAGAGAAATTCGCCCCCTTGGCAACAGGAGGGTAGATGAGACATTAAAGTCTAACTTAGCGTGCATAGGTTCTTCTGATCAGTTGAGGACATCAGATTAGCATGGCTCTTTTAGGAAAACCTGCACAAAGGACGACCTTGGGTAGACTACCTGCCAGAACCTCCATGCCTTGCATTCATGGCTTAAGCTGAGGTCTCAACCACCTGCTCAATATTCATTAACTGCTTTTTACCATGGAGGGTGGCCGAGACTGAAAACATAAAGAGAGACCTTGTGTCCTTTGAAGTCCCGGTAGTTGAAATGCTGAAATGTCTCCTGGGTGCTTTTCGCATTTTGCATTTCGGGGTTTCGAAATGTAGAGAAAGAGCGAGACCCCGTGTCCTTTGAAGTCCCGATAGCCGAAATGCCAAAATGGCACCCGGGCGCTTTTCACATTTCGCGTTTCGTGGTTTCGAAACGCAGTGGAAGAGAAAGACCCCGTGTCCTTTGGATCCCATGAAATTTGCAATAACTTTTAAATGCACCTGATGTATATTCACCATCCTCATTAGATCTGAGAACTTTAATACATTTGTATGTCTGTTTTTCAGTCATAGTTCTGAATTCTTTAATGTACTCAAATACATCACTTTTTCTCCTTATGAAATAGACCCATGTATATCTAAATCTATCATCAACAAAAATAAGAAAGTAAGAAGCACCACGAAGTGACCTTGGTTGGACCCTTTTATAGACATACTCAAGGGTCATGGTCCTAAACTTCTTAATAGTGAAAAAAAGGTTTTAGTTCTAGATGAAAAGGGATCTCCTTTCCATGGTGTGACTAGGGCCCTGCAAAGGGGAACCGAGGATATAATCTTGATCTTTGTTCTCCCCAACCCTCACTTTCCCTTTAGGTCTCCCATCCATGCTCATTACATTTTCTACTATAGGGTTAGAGTACCTAGAGATCAAATTCATCTCAGAGTTATAGTTAGTTTCTTTGTTTTGTATGGGAAGAGAAGGAAAGATCGACTTACCAATTAACTTGGTCGAACTTCTATTGCACTTCTTGATGTATCCTAATAGGGCAAGTGAAATGTGATGCTTTCTTGGATGCCCACAATACCTCCTACACATAGTCTCTAAATCAACATTTCCCTATGTGGCCATCTTTTGTTCCATGGATCTCTCAACTCACTTGCCCAAAAAAGGATCCCAATACTTAAGAGCTATCCTATCCATAAGCCACAAACTACTACCCCCTACATTGGAATCTTCAGGAAACATAATTATAGGTCAAGAAGAGCCCGCAAGCCTATTCCAATCACAATTTGGAATTACATTACCAACCATGAAAATAAAAATGGTTCTT
>ML783045.1:1055949-1075163 GCA_009831015.1 Picea engelmannii | reverse complement strand
GACTTTGACATAGAGTATGTCAAGGGGAAGAAGAACATTATGGCCGATGCACTATCGAGGAGACCTGCGACATGTTCTTTGATGGAGATTTCAACAGATTGGAAATCCCACTTGTTAGTGGAATATTCCAAGAACAAGTTCGCATGTGAGGTGATGGATGGGAAGATAAAACATGAATGGTATAAGGTCATTGACAATGTCACGTTTTACAAGGATAGAGTCTACTTAGTGCAAGATTCAGGGCTTAAGAAGAATATTCTCACCACAGTTCATGATTCACCTCTAGCAGGCCATCAGGGGTTTTTCAAAACCTACAAACAAATCAGAGAGAGGTTCTCATGGAAGGGCCTCAGATAAGACGTTATGAGACACATCAGTGAGTGTGTGACTTGCCAGCAGAACAAGTCAGAGCATGCTCTTCTAATAGGGCTACTTCAACCACTCCCCATTCCAGAGCAAATATAGGAGAGTATATCTATGGACATCATCACCGGTCTACCCAAGGTCTAGGGTAAGGACTGTATCTATGTAGTGGTCGACAGATTGACCAAGTTTGCTCACTTCTATGCCATACTGACAGAGTACAGCACAGTTCAGGTAGCCGAGCTTTTCTTCATGGAGGTCTTCAGACTTCATGGGTTGCCGAAGAACATCGTTAGTGATAGGGACAATCGGTTCATAGGGACATTTTGGAGAGAGTTGTTTCTGTTGATGGGGACAGAGTTGACACCTAGCACTAGCTATCACCCTCAGACAAATGGGCAGACTGAGATTGTCAACATGTGGGTTGAAGGGTATTTGAGGAACTATGTAGGAGGACAACAGAGAATGTGGGTAAAGTGGTTACATTTAGGAGAACATTGCTACAACACCACCTTCCACATGTCCATTGGTATGACACCCTTCCGAGCATTGTACAGATATGATGCTCCCACTTTGGTAGACTTGGTCTTGGAGGAGACAAGAGCTCCCAAGGCCAAGGATTGGATCATAGAGAGTCAGGAGATTCTCAAGTTGTTGAAAGAGAACCTGTAGACGACGCAAAACCGATAGAAGATAAGTGTGGACATGCACACGACAGAGTGCAGCTTTGAGGTTGGAGATTTGATTTTCTTGAGACTCCAACCCTATAGACAATTATCTCTGAAGAAGAGTGGGGCCAAGAATCTCAAGCCCAGATTTTATGGTCCTTACAGGATCATGCGTCGAGTAGGAGAGGTTGCTTACGAGCTAGAGCTTCCAAAGGGGAGAAAGATTCATAACACGTTCCACTTGTCTTGCCTAAAAATGTATGTGGGACAATTCATTAACACATCAGAGGAGCTTCCGCCTTTGGATGAGGAGGGACAATTGGAGTTAGTTTCGGAGGAGGTTTTGCAGTTCTGGGAGCGAAAACTAAGGAGCAGGGTCATCAGAGAGTGTTTGATCATATGGAGAGGGATTCCAGTAGTGTTACACATTATTTTCGTCATCTCTATGATTGTTAATGATGTAAACCTATATGTTTCCTTCAGAGGGGTTAGTGGCCTGAGTTCCTGAAGAGAGAAGGGAGAATAACTTTTCCTGATAAAAAAAGTTCCATTTTCCCCTGTCAAAACCCTGTAAAAAAGGAAGTTCGCAGGTTGCTATATAGGTAGGGTGCAAGAATGCCTGATTCTCACAGGTTTCACCATATCTAGGGTGCGAGAATGCCTGATTTTGTTATCGGAAAAACCGGTAGGTGCAGACTCTAACTGATCTCCCTAGATCCACCTAGATCTAGAACAAAACACACTAGAGCATGACGCTTTCCTTAAGTTTTAGATATTGAATTTACTAACTAAAGAGGGACGAGTGACATACTATTTAAATGTCGCTTCCTCTCGCCATCGCCATCCTAGCTCCATTCCAATGCTCATACCATGATGATCCTGCAAAAGAATGAAACCAACCAAAGTGATAGTAATAGCATAAACTCAATATAAACCTATGTATGTGATCAAAGAATCATACAATAAAACACAACAAGCTTTATAGGAAAGAATCATATTACTGTATCATATTAAATGTGAAAGAGAGATTAAAACTATGGCCTTGATGTCATAAGGTCCCTTCCAACTGTCCTTCATTCCCCACACACTTCTTGCTCCAAGGATTCTAATACCATGGATCTGATAGCTACTCACAATCTATCTTGACAAAGAAAATCTCAAAGCCACTCCAACCAAGCTAATAATTCCAAGACAACCAAAGCTAACTTTCTCCATGAGAACTCCTCTCCTTTTATAAGTTGAAGAGGATAAGGTGAGGAGGTTAGGATGATCCCACTAAATCATGAAAGCGAGTAAGATGTTTTGGATGATCCCACTCAGGGGTTTTTCATGTTTTGAGAGTCTGAAAAACACTTAAAGAGAACTCTCCTAGTTCCTTTTTCGTAAATTAGTTTGATGAGACCGAAAAAGAGATAAACTATCGCTCAACAGATGTTTTCTTCAAATACTTTAACGAGCATGAAAAGAACAAGGTCGCTCGACAATCTTTTCATGTTTAGAGAGTCTAAAAAGAGCTTAAAGGGAACTCCAGTGGGTTCCTTTTTGGTTTAACCTTTACGAGTCCAAAAAAGTGATAAAAGTATACTCGGTTACATTCTCACATATTTACGAGCACGAGAAAGAACAAAGACTAAGCTCGGTAACTTAGTCTCATGTATTAACGAGCATGAGAAAGAACAAAGACTAAGCTCGGTAACTTATTCTCATGTATTTATGAGCATGAGAAACAACAAAGACTAAGCTCGGGATTGTTTTCATTTTTATGCAAGCTTTAAAACAAAACAAAACTATGCTTGGGATATATTTTAATTTTTACACAAGCTTAAAAACTAAACAAAAATATGGTTGAACCTGGTTTCATTTTTACACAAACTTGAACTAGAGGAAACTATGCTTGAGGTAAGTGGCTTCATTTTTACACAAGCTTGAACCATAGAAAACTATGCTTGAACTTCCCACCGCATTATCCACGAATTTGCATGGTTGGTACTTAGCCCCCAACTTAAGAAACTAGTCGCTCTACTTCAGCATGAAGTTCATAGGCTAGAAGCAAACGCCCCTCAAGATTCGTTTCATCCAACTGCAAAGGAGAATGAAATGAAGCTTCAAATACTAGATGAAGGATTTGACTCAAACAGAGAGGGGGAAAACTATTTCATTCTTTAACGAGCTTGACACGGAAACAAGAACTATGCTCGTAACCTTTGTTTCATTTTTTAACGAGGTTGCTACAGAGACGCAAAAACTATCCTCAAGTGGTTTCATTTTTTAATTAGCTTGAAATAAAAAAACCATGCTCAAAGACCTATGTTTCATTTTTTAACGAGGTTTCCTCAGAGACACAAAAAACTATCCTCGAAACTCTCTTCTTGATCATGGATTCCAAGAGGACAATGCTCTGGAATGACACCATGTCAAAGGACAAAACTCGGTCATGGCTTCCAAGAGGTCTTCACTAGAAGGAAGAAACACACTCTGGAAGGACACCATGTCGAGGGTCGCGACAGGAGTAAAGAGATCGTGCTCTAACAACCCTATCGAAGAGATCACCATGTCAACTACTAGATCTAAGTCATTATAATTTGAAACCATGGGCGACAATGCCACATAATTGACTTGTGGCGGGGGTGATACCATCTGCATATAAGAACCATTTAGGGAGTCAATCCAGGCAGGGTCAATGAATGAAAGTTGATCAACAGTCACAACCTGTCCATCGTGAGGGAAAGATATCACACGAAAAAGAGTAGACACAATAGCTTTCATGGCATAGACATAATCTTGCCCAAGTAGTAAAGAGAAATCCAAGGGGTCTTGGACTACCATGACGTCAATAAATACAGTTTTCCCTCCTAAAGTTACAGGAAACTGAGGAAGGGTCCCTAAAGGTTGACTAGTTCTTCTGTTAAAAGCTAACAGATTCTGTGTAACCGGCGCAAGTGGAGGACAACCCAAAGCTTGCCAAGCAATAGAGGACAAAATACTAATAGACAAACCTTCATCTATCAGTGTTTGAGGAACGTCTCGACCACAAACCTGTACTATAATCTAGAAAGGAACATGAGAGAGAAGACAAGGTCCAGTTAGCCCACCCCAATCAAAATGGATGGCCTCATTACTTGGAGGGAGTTTCACGGGAGAAGGAGGAATACCCCCTGACACGGTAGAGTCTGTATTAATGAGAAAAACATGGGCATTATCAGGTTTACTCTCTTGGAGGAGAGTAGGATCAACTAATGCTGAGATCAAATTGACCACTTGGGTTTCATTCTCCATGGGGAGAATGGGGTCAACAGGTGTAAACAGATCGACCACTTGGGTGACACTCTCTAATGGGAGAGTGGGATTGACCGAGGAAGGTATCGGACCAACCACTTTGTCAATTGGTTCAACTAAGGACGTGACTAGATTGACGACATGATCAACCGGATTGACCAGTGAAGGGACCAGAGTGATCATTCCATCAACTATTGGAGGGTTGAGAGAAATCTTGCGATAAGCGGGTGGGAGTTGAGGCTGTGAAACAATCATGTCTTCCAGTAATTTCGAGGCTTTTTCCATATGAGGGCAAAGATGAGTTAGATGACTCTCTTTGTATAACATACATGGGAACTTGACTCTAATTTTCTTCTTCCCAATCGTATCATGACTAGTTGACGGGAGGTCATCAGTAGAGGATGCTACTTGGGAGAGCGAGCAGGTGTTGCAGCACCCTGGACTGGTATTGCTTGAGGACAAGCAATTTCGGGAAGGGAGGACTGTAATGTCCCTTTCCAAATAGGAGCTCTAGAAGAGGAGGCTTAATGGTCTAAACCACCCCGTTAGACTATAGCCAGGTCCAAAGAGGGGTAAATAGGGTTACTAGAGGTCACTCCAGTCACAGGTGTTATATTCGGAAAGTGACATTGAGCTAAAAAGTGTTAAAAGCGCTTTTAAGTCATTATGAGCTAAAAATAGAAGTCAACAATGAATTAGGGTTTCAACTGTAATTTAGGGTTTTATAAGTCAACATCGAATTAGGGTTTCAACATGATTTAGGGTTTTGGAAATCAACAATGAATTAGGGTTTCAACATGATTTAGGGTTGTGGAAAGCTTTAAAGGAAGGGTCAACGACCTAATTCATCATTATGCAGATTATAACTTGTCATTGAGGAGAAGAGGCGCATCTCAAGAGAGATAATTCAGTGTATTCTAGAAGGAAGACACCAGTTGGCTGATTTTGGTGTTGAAAGACACACCCTAGTCACCGGGAAGATCATCTAGGTCTTCCATCATTCTTCATTGATTCCCCAGTGCTCCCATATTCTGGGTATTATCTTTTAGTTGCTTATTGGTATTTTGTCTAAGATCCTTTTGTCTTTTGATCTAGCTGAGTGTTGTTATTTTATTTAGCCGTAATTGCTTATTTATATTTCGGCTAAGATCCTTTGTATGTTGATCTAGTTGAGTATTGTCAGTTATTCTTCCGCATTCGGCCATTTTGTAATCCACAGAGATATTATAATACAAACTTTGCAGTCCTTTGTCACGTTTATTACTTTTATGATCATTTATATGTTGTAAACCTTTGATCCTACACACACATTAGCAGTGTTTCCTAGACTAGCCAAGTCATGAACATTACATGCTAAAATAAGAACAAACTCTCACGAGCTACATAGTGAAACTGGGTGTTGGACAATTCCAGAAACACCCTGGGATGAAAGAATCTGACATCTTTGTGACACTAAGAGGGTTGAAGATGAAAAACACTTTCTCTTATATTTCCCTCCCTATTCCCTAAATAGATCCCAAATATAAATATAATTTTAAACAAATCGAAGTAATCTCTTACCTTAAGGTTGATAGTTAATCATCATCATCATCATCATAGATATGAATGGAATTCAAGAACAATGCATGTGTGAGCAAAGTAAAAAGTTACATTTATTGAAGTCTCAATATATTTGTTGAAGTATGTATGCAACTATTTGAACAACAATAATTTATTAAATAGTTGTGAAGAATTAAACAAGGTCTACAAATGACCTTATAGAGGAAAGATCAAAGAAAAACTTGCAAGTATATATTAATCCGTAAAGAAAGAAATTTGTGTTTTGATAGTATGTTTAACTTTTGTATCATGTTAAGAATAGTATGAATTTAAAAGTTTACATTGAGGACATACACATATAGAGGCCTATACCAGTTAAGAATGTTTTGAAGATAGATTTTAGAGCTCAAAATATATATTTATTAAATTTATTTCTATATTGAATAATACATTTTTAAATATTAAAATATGGAGTGGAATGATAGATTCATGACTTAAATAATAACATGTGTGTTGAAAATGAAAATGAATTGATAACTATGATAAATATGTCACTAGGAATTAATAGAGTACAAAATTCTATAAGATATTGAATTTTTTATTTTACATATAAAAAAAAGTATTTTAATAAAAATTACACAACATATTGTATATACAATTTATGTAAATCTTTATCATGTTTTGTTTTGTGAGTTTAGGTGGAGCTACTTGGGCCAATTTTTTAGGAGAATTTGTGAATTTATGTGAGTTACTTATGGTCAATTCTCGAGAGAAGTTACCAGCACTGCCATCTAGTAAGTGATGAGGTTTCTCCTCTGCTATTATCATCACATGTCATATCATATTATCATAATTTAGAAAAAAACAAAATTCAAACATTGAAAAAGAATTTCAATCATATTATCATCTGCAAGGCTGTAACATCATATTGGTAAGAATTTATGGTATATAGAAATTCTTTTGTCCAAGCTTGAAAATGTCCATAATGATGGAAAAAATGTATTTGTAAACGTTGTGAAGATACAAAGAACTTGTCCTCGAACTCTACAATGGTAAAAAACTTTTCATTATTTACATAGTTGAATCTCCACGCGGAAACTTGTCATTGGATTTCACATATTTAAAAAGAAATCATTATTTACAAAATTGGTTATCATAGAGTTTTCACTACAATATTCCAAACAAATCACTGTATTATTTTGATAAAATTTCTAAAAGATATATCGAAATAAGTCACTTTAACATTCGGGACACAATTTCAAAAAGACTTGCTCCAAACAAAAGCCTCGCGAAAAGATGGAGAAAATACAGTGCCCGTCTTTGTCTTCATTAAAGTTTTTTTTAAGACAATATTAGTGGGATGATACATGGCGTCAATTTTAATTTGATTTTAGATGATGTGTGTTAGCGTCAGATGTCACTCCTGGATTGCAGCAGGAGTAAGCCTGAGGCCCATCAGTTTATGTCACGATTTGTTAAAAGGGGGTGATCAAATGGAAGTAAACTCAGAACAATATCGCTCACTCAGAAAACTGGGTTGGAACAACAAGGAAATGCGAGGTCTTGATCTAACTTAAGCCGTTAAATTTTCATAGTGGTGAATAAGTGAAAGAAAAGAAAGGGGAAAAGTCTTAGATATGAGATCCTCTCAGACCAGAGAAACTTCAAAGTAAACCTCAAACGTTGCAGAACTAATACAATCAAACATGCATTAATTAGTTACAGCAACACCCGACTGGATCATCCATACCTGAGCTTCAGATTCAGAGGAAAAAGGAAAGGAGGAGATTGACCTCCATTAAACAAGAAATCTCAAAATAACATTCTATAACCAGAGAACCAGAGGCTTTGTTAAAGCTTTATAGTCGGGAGCCTTGCTCTACCATCGATCCTTACAAAAATACAAAAATTGAGTATATATACTCAGAGCAATTTTCCCCCTTGGTAGCAGGAGGGTAGATGAGACATTAAAATCTAACTTAGCATGCGCAGGTTCATCTAATCAGTCGAGGACATCAGATCGGCATGGCTCTTTTAGGAAAACCTGCACACAGGACGACCTTGGGCAGACTGCCTACCAGAACCTCCATGCCCTCCATTCATGGCTTGAGCTGAGGTCTCAACCACCTACTCAATATTCATTAACTTATTTTTCCCATGGAGGGTGGCCGAGACTGAAAACATAAAGAAATACCCCGTGTCCTTTGAAGTCTCGGTAGCCGAAATGTCAAAATGGCTCCTGGGCGCTTTTTTCATTTCACGTTTCAGGGTTTTGAAATGCAGAGGAAGAGCGAGACCCCGTGTCCTTTGAAGTCTCGGTAGCTGAAATGCCGAAATGGCTCATCTTTTCGTGATTTTGGCCATAAGAGATGAGCTCATGTGCTAGACCTCATGCAACTTTGCGACTCAAGCCTACCCAATGACCGTCGATCTGCTCCATCTGTGGATTCTCGCCGTAAACAAAATGCCCGCTCGCTTGATTTTAAGCCTGAAATGGAATTCTTTTGTGTGTTGCGCTCGACGTTCATGACTACGACCTTTAAATAAAACACATTTGATGGGTTTTTTAAAACCCCATTTCCATGCATTTACACCAAGGACCTAAAATTGGAAAGAAACACCACCTTGCAAGAATTGGCACTAACATTAGCCTTCATGGGAGATAGAGTCGTCCTTGCGATGCTCTAAGAACTCCTTCTGCAGTTCCAATTGCCTTGTGTTGGGCTATGGAGTCATTTATTAAGCCAAAAATAAACAGAAAAACAATAAAAACAATATTTACAAAAACAGAGGAGCCGTCTAAGGCGCAAACAAAACATTTCTTCAGGAAATGCCCATTTATTGGGCTACTAAAGACTTCTTCACCCTCAAAATCCTCCAACCTGTATGTGTTATTTAAGAATACTTCAGATATTTTGAAGGGCCCGAAACAAAGGGCATCAAACTTGTTGTGTTTGCCCCTATCCTGCCTGGGTACATCCCACTTAAGCACTAAATCTCCCAGCTTGAATTCCTCCTTCTTGGCCTTCCTGTCAAAGGCCTGCTTGATCTTCTGTTGATGACTGTGTGCTATGTCCATCACCTCCTCCCTGATCTGTTGCACTTCCACCACTTGATGAATTCTTCTGACCATACGGTTTGGCTCTCCTTCATGATCTTGAAAGAATTTAGCTACAGGTAAAGCGAGCTAAGTGGGAAACACAACCTCCGTCCCATAAACAAGTTGAAAATGTGAGGTGCCCAGGGACTTCTTTATTGTCACTCGATCGGCCCATAAAACGAATTTGAGCTTCGAATCCCAGGCCCTCTTATTGTCTTCCAATAATCTTTTAATTAGTTTGATTAGACTTTTATTGAAAGATTCTGCCAATCCATTTCCTTGAGGATAATAGGGAGTGGAGTGATTAGTGAAATCTCGAATTGCTCACAGAACTTAACTAGAGGCTCGGACTTGAAAGAAGCAGCATTATCAGTGACAATTCTGCTGGGACAACCAAATCTGGCTATGATATCCTCCAAGAAGCTGATAATTACCTTGTGTGAAGCACTCCTAGTGGGGGTAGCTTCTATCCACTTGGTGAAATAGTCTGTTGCAGTCAATATCCATCTATGTTGGCCACTTGAAGGAGGATGAATTTCCCCGATGAAGTCCAACCCCCACTGTTGAAAGGGTGTTGAAGCTACTATAGGCTTTAGTGGTAGAGGTTTGAGTTGTTGCTTTCCTGAGAACCGTTGACATTTGATGCAAGCTCTGACTTCTCTGCAGACATCATTCAATAAGGTGGGCCAGTAGTACCCAACCCTGAGAATTTTGTGGGTTGTGGTCTTCCAGAAATGGTGCCCTCCACAAAGGCTGCTGTGGAAATCAAACATAACTTTATGGGCTTCCTGTGGATTTAGACACCTCAGAAACACCCCTAGAGGGTCTCTCCAGTACAAGACATGGTCCATAGGGAAATATCTGACCGACTTGAGCTTTAAAGCTCTTGCCTTTCTTTTTCCCATTCCATCAAGATGCTTCAACTCTTGCAGAAAGTACAAAATTTATTTGTACTAGGTGCATTATGCTAGTGATAAGCCACCCTGAGTGCTTTTGCTAGACGACTCAACTTGCTGATTTCCTGAGCAAGCGTTGATGAAGCTAACCCCCAAGGACTTGCAATTGGATTCAACCAGCAGCTTCGCTAAACCCTACCCATTTACCAACTTGGTGGGCTTTATCTCCATGTCAAACTCCAAGATCTTGGCAATCCATTTACCTCTTCTCCCATCTATGTCAGGTTGTATAAGGATGTCCTTCACAGAGGATGAAGGAACGTATGCAGTCACTCTTGAGTGCAAGACATAGACTCTGAAAGATTTGAGAGATTTCATCAAGGCATAGGCCTGCTTCCCCATGATCTCATACCTGATTTATGCATCTCTTAATGCCTTACTGAAGAAGGAAATGGGTTGCTCTCGCCCTCCATCATTTTTCTGCAATAAGACCGCTACTAATGTGTCAAAAGAAGCAAAAGAAAAAATTAGGAAATGCTTGGAATAATCAGGACTGATTAGCATAGGTGCCTCAGTCAATACCCTTTTTATTTGGAAGAAAGACTCCCTGGGTTTAGCAGTCCATTTTACTTATTTTCCCTTTCTGAGCATGGCTATGATGTGTTTCACCAACTCAACAAAATTTGAGACGAACCTCCTCAAAAAGTTAATATTCCGTAAAAAAGCCTGAACTTCATTTCTAGACCGGGGAAGTGATAGGATCTTAATTTCCTCTACCCTGCTAAGATCAATTCTCACTCCCTCTGCTGATACTATATGGCCTAACAGATTCCCATCCATAGCAAACAAAGATTCCTTGGGATTTAAGGAAAGGCCAAACCTATGACATTTCAAGAAAACTTTCCTCAAGTGACAGCAGTGCTCCTTATTAGACCTGGATAAGACTGTGATGTCATCCAGACAGATCACCACAAATTGATCTTTCTCCCCGATGAAGGCTATGTCCATGGCTCACTGGAATGTTGCTCCTGCATTCATTAATCCAAAAGGAAATTTGGCATACATGAATGTGCCCTAAGGAGCGGTGAAGGTTGTTTTTTCTCCGTCCTTAGACATAACTGATATCTGATTATAGCCAGAAAAACCATCAATCATGGATATCCTAGATGCACCAGTTACCCTCTGCAATATGTGTTCCATGTTGGGCAAGGCATAGTTGTCTTTCTTTGAGCTCCTGTTCAGGTTCCTGAAATCAACACATAGCCTGATTTCTCCACTTTTCTTCCTCACCAGGAAAAAATTGGCCACCCACTAGGAATATCTCTAGGGGACAATGATTTGGGAATATAATAACTTCTTCACTTCTCTCTCCATGACATGAAACAACATGGGATTTATCTGTCTTAGATTTTTCCTAAATGGCTTAGCCTCTTCCTTCAATGGGATATTATGTTCGATGACAGTTGTGTCATATGTCTTGAGGTCTTCATAGGTCCATGCAAAAACATAATCAGATTCCCTTAATAACTCGGTATATTCGGCCCTCTGCTCTTTCGTCAAAATACTTGACAACTTGACAAACTTAGGCTCCTTTTGTGTGCCGATATTACACTCCATTGTATCAACATATCCACTTGAAACCCTACCCTTTACTACCACATCATTCCCTTCGAATAGTCTTTCTAAAGGGACTAGTCCCTTCAGAATTCGATTGCTAGGCAAATGAATAATATGGTGATCAACAATTTTATTTAAAAATATTTCAAGGTGAGGGTGACTTTGAAGATCAAGATCTTGATCAATGTGCAATGCAGAAAATTCATCGACAGATTGAAGAAATTTTTTGATTTCAAGATCGTCTTCGAATACCTTCCAATGTTTAATATTTTCTGGAACAGATGGCCTATTTCTTATCTCGACCTCATATTTGATCCTAGGTGGAAGAGGGATCTTGAACAGACTAGCTGAGACAGCTAAGGAATCGGCCAAAGTATTTTCCTCTCTTGGAATAAAAGAAATATTGAAAGTTGAGAAGAAATTATCAATCAGGTCCCACACTTCATTTTTGTAACTCTTGAGCTGAGGATGCTTAGCCCGATAAGCATTTCTGACTTGATGGATTATCAACTCAACATCTCCGAACACTACTACCTCCTTAATTCCCATTTATTTTGCAGCCCTCATACCCAGAACAAGATATTCATATTCTGCCACATTATTGGTAGCTTCAAATTCTAGCTTGTATGACAGGTATATGGTTTCCTGCCAAGGGGACACAAGAACCACTCCAGCGCTAGCGACTTCGCTAGAAGAAGCTCCGTCGAAGAATATTTTCCAAATAGAGGTGGGTGGAGGAGGTATCTCATGATTTAATATGGGTTTCTTTCTTATTTGAAAAGGGGCTTCAGGAGTCTCAGTGATCTGCAATAAACTAGACCCCAAATTAGTGTCAAGCGCAAAGATGGGGTGATTAGTGGGGTCTACTTCGTCACTGACAATGTAGGCCATCTGAGCTTCTTTGTACAATCTCCTATGTTCCCCTCCAAAGACTGGAATGGTGGCATATGTGAGATCCATCTGTAACGTTCCTTCAAGTTTTTTAATCCAAAATCTTGACAACAACATACTGAACTTGGGGGGAACATCAGCTACTACAATGTCCATTACCACACTCTTCATTGGTAGCTGAAATAAAGAGACCACCAAGTCTTTGATAACTCCAAGGAATTGCACCCTCCTTGAATCAAAAGAGTACAAATCATGATAAGCCTTTGTCACTTCCAGTCCCAATTCTTCCATGACTATTTTGGGCATAAGGTTGTGGGAAGCTCCTGAATCCATGAGGCAATTATGGAGCACCTTATCATGTATGTTCAGGGATGTGTAGAAGGGAGGGGATGAATCATCTTTTTCTTCTACCATGGGACCTAGGACGACTTCTATATTTTCATATTGAAGATTTACTGAGTCTGTAGAAGGCTTGGGGGACTCAGATTGTAGTAGCTTGGAGAGGGACCTTTTGAAATATTCATTTTTAACTAGCTCTGAAAGGGGTACGAGAATTCTAATATTTTGAATTTCATGCTCAAAACTAAAGGAGGAAAGAGGCTTAGGAGCTTCCCTTACCTTAGAGACAGGTTCTTTGGTTGTTGGTGAAGTATTCTGAGTTTTCTTTTCTTTAGTAGTGATTGTAGTAGGTTTAGCAGGTTTTTCCGCTATGAGGGGCTGATCATGGCTATCAAATTTTCCTTCTTTCTTCTTTGACCTGAGATGATATCTGTTAGGAGTGTTATTGGCCTTTTCCCCTTTACTCAACTCATTGACTTGAATGTTCATAAGGGATCCTTCATATGCAGATTGAGTCAAATGGGGAAAAGGGGAAGTGTCTTCAATACAGTGAATTACGGGGTCGAGCTCATCTATATCCTCTCCTTCCTCATGAGCAACTAGGCTATTTTGGAGAGGGGTTTTAATCCTATGATCATCTATGTCTTTGCTCCTTTTTTCCCTTGGAAAATCCTGTGGCACATTGTTGCTAGGCGTCATGAAGCCTCTGTTATCAGTATTTTGGGGATTTCTGTACATGGACTTCCCTTCCAACTCCCACCTTTCCATTCTAGCCGAAAGCAACTTTATCACTTTAGTTACCTCGTCCCTTTGAAGGGGAAGGGGAGAGGAATTGGATGGGGAGGCTTCAGGTCTCTTCCTGGATATGTCTCTATCATCCTTATTCCTAAGTTGGTCAACAACCAATATGTTAGATTCTACTTCCATGGCTGCATCATGCATGTGAGCTAGAGTAGTGGATCTCCTTTCCCTCAATAGAAGGCAGAAATTGGGATCAAAAGCGCTAGCATAAGTGATCTGAGCAGAGGCTTCTGAGAGATTTATTTCAGTGGGGATATTATTGTACATTTTATTGAATCTCTTGGAGAAGTAAGAGACAGAATCTCCTTCCTTTCTCTTCAAAGACCCAAACTCTGTCATGTGATACATGAAGTATTTTTTGTCTCCCCACTGTCTCAAAAAGGCGTTATCCAAATCCTCAATCCCATCAATATATCTAGGAGACAGGGCCCTAAACCACTTTCTAGCCTTGCCTTCAAGGCTATGGACAAAAATCCTCATCCATACGTCTGCATGCACGATAACATGATCATCTATAAAATTGTAAAAGGCTTCAAGGTGTTCTTCTGCAGCTATGTCCCCTTCACCTGTAAACTTGGGCAGCTGCTTAAGGTAGCCGTCTGCTGGAAGGGAATTGAGAGGATGAGGTAACAAAAGGGGATCATACCTAACAACTATTATAGCCTCCATTCTGTCCATGGGGGGATTTTATACTACCATAAGAATATTAGGTGGAGGAGAAGGAGCTCGAATAGGGGATACTGGAAATGAGATTCCAGGTGGAAGGGGAAACAATGGGGGATTCAGAGAGAAGGCTAAATGGCTTGAGTCAGCAGATGCTTCTCTCTGTGCAGTGGCAACGACAATAACAAGAGGAGGAGTGGTAAATCTAGGTGTGGGGAAATATTTTGTTGTCCAGGGTCTACGCCAAGGTACAGCTTCAGGGGAGAGGGGAGTGACAAGGATTTCTCCCTCCAATCCCAGACCAAGGGGAAAACTCAGCAAGAACGCTCCCGAAATATAGGAAACGGGAAACTTCAGAAAAAGGTCTGTTAGGAAGTTGACAAGAAGAAAATGGAGTTCCTAGAGAAGTAGATGGAAAATTACCTGGTTCGATTTTGGAAGTTTCTCTTTCAGAGGCCTTTCCTTTTCTGAAAATCACCTCAGGATCAGCGTCAGGTGTAGCTAGAGGAAGCTGTGGATGGGACCGCGTGTGTCTACCTTTGGAATCCACATTTAAAATAGCAGGTTCGCCACAGTGGAGTCATCAAAATGGAGTCGCCAGGTGCACAATAGCAATCTCGTAGGGCTTTGATGCCTGATGCACCTTCAGAATTAGAGGCTCAATGTTGTTCAATCCCAGGAAAATTTTCAACTTTGTCCCCAGCAATGGCGCCACAAATGTTAGCGTCAGAAGTCACTCCTAGATTGCAACTGGAGTAAGGCTGAGGCCCATCAGTTTATGTCATGATTTGTTAAAAGGGGGTGATCGAATGGAAGTAAACTCAGAACAATATCGCTCACTCAGAAAACTGGGTTGGAACAACAAGGACATGCGAGGTCTTGATCTAAATTAAGCCAGTAAATTTGCATAGTGATGAGTAAGTGAAAGAAAAGAAAGGGGAAAAGTCTTAGATATGAGATCCTCTCAGACCAGAGAAACTTCAAAGTAAACCTCAAACGTTGCAAAACTAATACAATCAAACATGCATTATATAGTTACAGCAACACCCGACTGGATCATCCATACCCAGGCTTCAAATTCAGAGGAAAAACGAAAGGAGGAGACTCGTCGCTATTAAAAAAGAAATCTCAAAATATCATTTTATAACCAGAGAACCAGAGGTTTTGTTAAAGCTTTACAGTCGGAAGCTTTGCTCTACCATCGATCCTTACAAAAATACAAAAACTGAGTATATATACTCAGAGCAATTCTCCCCCTTGGCAACAGGAGGGTAGATGAGACATTAAAGTCTAACTTAGCGTGAGTAGGTTATTCTGATCAGTTGAGGACATCATATCGGCATGGCTCTTTTAGGAAAACCTCCACACAGGATGACCTTGGGCACACTGCCTGCCAGAACCTCCATGCCTTGCATTCATGGCTTAAGCTGAGGTCTCAACCACCTGTTCAATATTCATTAACTGCTTTTTACCATGGAGGGTGGTCGAGACTGAAAACATAAAGAGAGACCCTGTGTCCTTTGAAGTCCCGGTAGTTGAAATGATGAAATGGCTCATGGGCGCTTTTCTCATTGAGCGTTTTGGGGTTTTGAAATGTAGAAGAAGAGTGAGACCCCGTGTCCTTTGAAGTCCCGGTAGCCGAAATTCCAAAATGGGTCCCGGGCGCTTTTCGCATTTCGCATTTCGGGGTTTCGAAACGCAGTGGGAGAGAAATACCTCATGTCCTTTGAAGTCCCGGTAGCCGAAATGGCTCCTGGGTGCTTTTCACATTTCGCGTTTCGGGGTTTTGAAATTTAGTGGAAGAGAAAGACCCCGTGTCCTTTGAAGTCCTGGTAGACGAAATGCCAAAATGGCTCATCTTTTCATGATTTTGGCCATAAGATATGAGCTCATGCGCTAGATCTCGTGCAACTCTACGACTCAAGCCTACCCGATGACCATCGATCTGGTCCATCTGTGGATTCTCGTCGTTGAAAAAAAAATGCTCGCTCGCTTGATTTTAAGCCCAAAATGGACTTCTTCTGTGTGCTGCGCTTGATGCTCATGACTGCGGCCTTTGAATAAAACACATTTGATGGGTTTTTTAAAACCCCATTTCCAGGCATTTACACCAAGGACTTGAAATCGGAGAGAAACACCACCGTGCAAGAATTGGCACTAACAATGTGGATTATTTAAAGTTGGAAAAAGACTCGAAAGATTGCTTTTTTTAATTATTATAGAATTAACCTACTCTCCCAATCAGATATGAACAACTATAAATTTAAATTACTCTCCAATAAGATATGAACAGGACTTTGTGATTGTTGGGAAAAAAAAACTAGTTAGTCATTTGTTGGGAAAATGTTAATTGATCGGAGAAAACACCTTATACGTGACACACATCCCAACACTTTACCAATTACTTAATAAAATATGTGTAATACATGTATCTCCATTGGTCGAACACTTAAATTAAGCAACTAATATTCAATCGATTGTTTAGTAATGGTGGTATACACTCAAATGCATAAATGTATTCAATCCTGAAAAACCTGAAGGCATTTGGATTATACAAATCAGGGATGATTTTAAGGATGGAAATTTATTTTTAAATGTAGAAACCTTGGCGAATCTTACTTATCCTTCATATTCCAACTATAAATGTTTGGCGATATTATTATAAAAATATTCAAATTTCTAAAAATTTATATAGTTTTTATAAAATTTTGGCTATTTTTAAGGTAAAATAATTTTATCCTATATAATTTGGGCGAATCATTTTTAAAATAGTGAATCTCATTTTTGTAAAAAACATGGAAAATTAGCCCATGAGCGAAATTTAGCCCCTAAAATCATCCATGATACAAATTTAGCAACTCAAATCCGTAGATTCAATCATTTCTCGTTAAATTTTATGCAAAATTAAACGAATAGTATCCCCGCAAAACAACCAAAATGTCAACTCAAGATAAGTCATAATGACAAAGTTGCTCTCAATGGTGTTTCCTTCTTTCCTGCTTATATTTCGTTGGCAGTTGACCATTAGATGGTTATTGACCACTGAGAACCGTATCGTCACCATCTATCTCTGTCTTGTTTAAAGCATTCAATCATACAAACTTGAAAAACACTTTCAATATTACATAACTTGTTTTCATGGCATATCAACACAAGTTTAATTATTTGCCATAAATCATAGCATATCTTATAGTTTTAAATATCTAAATGTTGGAATAATGTTGAAATTAGGAGATTTCGAATAATGTAAAAATTAGGGTCTATTATTAAGTTGTTGTGTGTATTTCTCAAGTTTAGTGTGCGAGTGGTTTCAGATCCACAATTGGAGGTGGGTCCAAGTTTGTTGTGTGAAATCTCAGTCATAAAATGTAATTGTTTTTCTCTAATTAATGCAAGGATGTGAGCATCGTCTCACTTGTGAAATTGTGAGATCTCAGTTGTATTTAATTGCTCTATTTTTAACTTGGTATTAGAGCGCAGATCAGAGTGTGAGGTTGCATCATTTGTGATCTGCGTGGAGTAAGAGCGTGTGACCTGTGTGAGAGCAAGTTTAAGTGAAAATATGACCTACAATTTTGTCAGCTACGTGTTCCATCCAGGTGAGAAGAGTGATCCACACAATCTTGTGTGTGCAACCTGCGTAATCAACTGTGTGCAACCTATTGACTAGTGTGATTTGCAAAGACTTGGAGTGTGAGGAAATTGATGTGTGTACTAGCGTGAAGGAGTCTCCCGTTGGCATTGTCATCATGAAAGATGGATTGGAGTGTTGCGTGAAAGCTAGATTGGAGGAGCCGGTTGTTGTGTCGTGTGAAGGATGGATTGGAACACCTATTGGGAATCATTGTCTCACCTTTTTCTGCCCATTGTCATCATGTGACTGTGTTTTTGTTCTACATGGGGGAGTCATGAGTGTTTTCTATGAGAGCTAACTATTGCGTGTAAGAGGAGTTTTGCGTGAAGGTAAATTTATTATTGAGCTACAACTTGTTGAATTATATGTTTGAGGAAGATGTATAATCCTCTTGCAGATTCATACTTAAGTGAATTGACTAAATTGGATGGAGAAAATTACGTTAATTGGAAATTTAAGTTGGCAACTCTGCTTGAAGCCTATAATTTGTGGTCAATTGTGAGTGGGGATGAAGTCAAAATCACTGTTGTTGCCTCCATTCCAGATTGGGATAAACGAGAAATGAAAGCTAAGGTGTTGTTGTGGATGTCTGTAAAGGATAACATAATCCCTCACATGAGAGATTGTAAGACTTCCAAGGAGATGTGGGATGTTCTCAAAGGTTTGTATGAAACTTCAAATGCAAACCGAATCTTATTTTTGAAAACTAATCTTTTATCTATTAAAATGGAAGCAATTGAAAGAATAAGCAACTTCATTTTTCACATCAAATGTAATACCCCAAGGACGTGCCCCAGTTATATTATGAATTGTTATCATGTTTTGTAGGCTGGTGAGTCGAGTGTTGATAAGCTGGCGAGCTTATGTGTTTATTAGGTCGGAGAGCCTAAGTGTTAAAGGCCAACAACCTGTTTTTGTAAATGTAATTATGTGGAACATTAATAAAGATTAAACACCATTGTGTGCAGACTGACCACAAAGAAAGAGTGACGGGGGACTGTTGGCAGCCAATTCACATTTTTCATTGTCTCATAAGCTGCCTACACCAATGTTTCACGAACATTGATTTTTCGTCGCAAAATTCAAATGAACGATGAATTTATTCTTTGCGCCTTTCCGCACGCCTACCTTCGCTAAGTCTTCACGAGTGTGAGCATGAAGATTTCTCCTTTCGAAATCACAATCTCAATCATTACCTGAACTGCCAATACCTTTTGTGTCATCATGCTTTTTGCGCTTATCTTTTTATTGATCTTTAAATGATCGACAATATCCTTTGATTGGTTTTCATACTTCGATGGATTGCATAACTCGGTCTTATTGAAGATATTTAGCCTATGGATTCGTATTTTGTGACTTGCATGAACATCGATTCGTTGAATTGCATGGGGGTCAAGTTTATCTTTTGTGATCCTTTTTATTGGTCC
>ML783045.1:1021329-1044796 GCA_009831015.1 Picea engelmannii | reverse complement strand
CTGTTTCATAAAAACATAAAAGACAAAAAGAGACCATTGGCTGTCCAAGGGCAGCGAACACATTAGTTTCACAGGTTTTAATCAAATCTGTAAATCGTTCATATTGTATATTTGTGAATAAGGAACATCTTAGCTGTTAATTAGGTAGTTGATTTGAGTTATTAGTCTTTTGTATATATAATAGTTAGAGTAGTTTGTAGTTAGTTTTAGTTTATTGAGTAGTTTATAGTTAGTTTCTTGTATTAAATTATAGTTAGTTCGCTTTATTTAGTTTAGTTAGATTATTTAGCTCAGATCACTTTCTCTTTGGTTTCCTTACGAGACCTTAGAGCGGCCAACGGAGCCGTTAAACTCGTCAGGGTGGTCCATTCCAAACGGCTTGGGTTATTTAGACAACCCCGGACCGGTTCCACTCTCCCAGTTGACGGACGGTCATTTTCGCCCGTCAACAGGGACTAAGCTTCCACAGGGTGGGTAAGGAAAAAGGGGTTGAAAGGTTGGAAAGAGGGGCTAATATTAGGGGTTTAAGTCTTGATATTAATAATTTATTATTATTCCAAAGCTGTGTGAAAGACATGTTTTTATCCTAAGTCTTGGGAAAGGCATCGGGTGCAAAAAGGGAACACATGCAGTTCAAGGAAGACAAGTGTCGACCTAGGTGCATGTAGTTAAAATATGAAGCATCAGTTGTGTTAGGGGTTGGCTTACCATTTGCCATCCTCTTTGAATTGGGAGGGGGAGTCTCCGCGAGTGTCCTCTGGATACCATCACGCATTCCTAGAAACAAGAACCATGAAGAAAATCAGTGTATTCCTGTGAATCCCGTGGCCTCTGTATTCTACCTTTGCAATACTCATGCACACACCTAAGACCCAAAATCTGTGAGCCATTCTGTGTCTTCTGAGGAACTCGACACTTGGGTAATCACCTTAGCCGTGCCATGTTTTAGTGTGGGTTGTTGCCACCTGCGGTGCCATGCCAATCTTTTGTTGCTTTTGTCACCCCTGTGTGAATGGGTGTTGAACAATTGTTGTTGTCCTCACCTGGCTAGAGCTGAGTTGAAGAGTGTGCTGAAGAAGCGGGTTGTCAGGCCCATGGTTGAAGAGGCAGGTTTTCAGGCCTATGAGCAGCTCTCTCTAGGTGAGAGAGTTTGTTGGGAAGTGGTTTTCTCCTAGAGAGAGTCTAGCACCAGCTACGAAGCTCTAAGAATTCCTAATTCAGCCTGTTGCCGAGACCCAGAGAGGGAGGTGAAGCAACTAATGGACTGTGTGACACTGAAGGTGTATACTCCTGGGTGGAAAAAGCATGTGGGGAATGAGAGTCCGTGAGTAGTGGGTGTAAGAAGGCTCTTGGAGAGGATCATTCTGATTGCATTGTGCAGTTTTCCTGTAACCACAACCTAGTTTAGGATTCCCTTGCCCTGGGTGGAGCTTAGTCCCAACTCAGGGGTGACCCACTGCTGAGCGTGATGAGCAGCGTGGTCTAAGGCTGGGAGGTTTGTTGAAGGTATGCACGTAGTTGGTGGAATTACTTCAGTTTAAAAGATAAGTATTAATTATGTGCTTAATTTATATGTTATGCATGTCTATGTCTTTGAAATGTTATCATGTATTATGTTGCACGTATGAATTACTGTTAATTCCATTAATTCTGTATGTTAGCAGTAATTCTGTGAATACTCTATATTGTTTGGTTAAATTTCATTAAATATGGATGTTATATATATATGTATGTATGTATGTATGAGAATGTTTTGCGTAGTAGCGCTGCCCAACAGCGGGGTTGATGGTCAGGGACATTACAATATGGTATCAGAGCCATGGTTTCAATGTTGAACCTAGATGGGCCGGATAAGTGGTCCGTAGACCCAAGGTTTCCAGTGGAAATGGTGTTCGGAGGAACCAATTTCGAACCTTAGAATGTTTCTGAATGCCAAGGGGTTACTTGGCCACGTTACGAAGCCCAGGAGGAGTAGCGGTATTATAAAAACCATGACCGACATGGTATTGGGTCGCAAAGTAATGTGCGCCTTAGGATTTGCTGGGAAAAGGAGAGTCCTTTACGACCGTCAGATCCAGAGAAGGTGCAAGAAGATTATCTTAGAAGCCTTTCGGATTTCGGAAATTGGAAGAAATGGAATGCATTGAGGCACAAAATTTCGAAGTTCCGAAGCTCCGAAGTCTCGGAAGAGATCTACACTGTATATATGAGGGGAGAGATTGACTGTTAGATCTTAAGAATTTGCGTGTGGGTTAGTCGCGAGAACCCTTCAGAATTTGCAAAATCGAAAGATTGGAAGTGAAGAGAGGTGAACACCTCTGAAGCAAGGAATCACGAAGTGGATCTCGACTATTGGTTGTGGGGAGAGAGAAGGATCGTCGATTATCCAGGGAGAGTCTGGACCTGCGACAATCGGGAGAAGGGGAAAGTCCTAATTCACAAACTTCCGAAGCCCGAAGTTTCGAAGTGAAAGGGTATATGTGGTGGGGTCAGATGATGTCTCTTGGGGTGATGTGGACCTTTCTAGGCGTACCACATGCCATCGCCTTAGTTGGTGACAACTGTACTATGTGGGCTCGGAGGATAGAGAACTCGGAAGTTCAGAATTTGAGAGATTGAAAGGGAAGCAAGCGGGAAAGATTCCAAAAACCGAAGTCTCAAATATCTGAAGTCTTGAAGCTTCGATGAAAAAAGTTCCACAATGAGTGTCAGTCGTTGGATGTTGGGTAGACGTGGACCATTGATCCACCCTACTTTACAAGTTGTTAATTCAGAATTCCAAGAGTCTGTTGTGATGTATTATGAAGGCTTCAAAACCCTAAGTCATGATTAAGCACCTATCGATCTAGCATTTGGTCACGGCCCATGGTCACATGGGTTGGGGATAAGAGAAAAGGGCCAAGGCATGAAATTGTTACAGAGCCGAGCAGAGCTCGGAAATTTCATGAAATCATAATGCTTTCTTAAATCAGATTGGTTTTTGAATGTGTGGGATTTGTTAAGGAATGATGACCTGACAAATTCTGGTTGACTGCACATTGTGTTTGCAGAGTTCAACGAGTGTCAGAACCGATTAGAGTTGCCACTAAGTGCAAATAAATGGAAGAGGCATGGATTGCTTCCAGTTCAGAGAATGAAATAAAAGGAATGGATGTCCATTTGGGGGTTGAAGGATTGAACTCCAATGGGCATGGAGAAGAGATAGATAAGGAAGGGCATATGATGAAAATCATTGATCGATTGTAGAAATATGCCCAGACTAACCGAACAGATAATAGGAAGCTCATGAAATCTAAGGAACAACAGGGAGAATTCAACTTAAATTTGATGAAGAGTTTCAATTTCTTTGAACTCAAGTTCAGTAGCATGACCATTGATGAATACGAACGAAGATTTTTTGGAATTGCTGAAGTATGTCCCATTCATCAAAGATGAGACTGTCAGAATTCAAAGGTATCTGAGTGGACTGCCACCCTCCATCGGTGACAAGATCCAATATGATGACCCAAAAACTATGGAAGAAATGATAAGAAGAGAGAAATGCTTATATGAGCAACAAGAAGGAAATCCCACTTTTCGGAAGGCTTGGGATGACCAGAAGAAGTTCAAGAAAGAGCTGAGGTAGAAGGGAAACAAACCTCCCTTTTTCAGAAACAGACCTCAAGGACACCCATTGTTTAGAGAGTTGAGAATGACTGACATAAGGGGACAAAGGCCAAGGCAGACGCCCATTCAGTGTTGGGTTTATCAGGGGAACCAAAAGTACAGAGATTGTCCCCACAAAAATAGCAAAGTGAGAGCTGTCCATAATGTTCAGCAAGCTGAAATAGTGGACGACACAGGAAATAGAATACCAAGAATCTACGCAACCCTGCACAACAAGCAAGCAGAGTTTCAATCACATATGATTGAAGTGGAAGGTATGATAAAAAACCATGCCTTTACTATTTTAATTGATTCTTGCAAACATTAAAATTCCGTTAGTGTAGCTGTCTACATGAACCAAGAGAAAATTCATTGAGTTAGTTAAGTCATGTCCAGTGGACATGAATGGACTGAGCACAAAGGCTGAATTGAATGTTCTACCTTTGAGTTCCTACGACTATTTGATTGGGATGGATTGGTTGGACCAAAACCATGCCATCTTGGACTGTCATAACAAGGCATTCACTTTCCTAGATGAGGAAGGAAACTGGAAAACAGTCCAAGGAATTCCCAGAGTTGTTGCTATCAGAGAAATCTCAGCAATGCAGCCTAAGACGTACTGCAAGAAAGGTTGTCAATTATTTGTAGTCCATGTGGAGGAAGCATCTAAGGATGAGGTATTAGATATTGAATACCATGTGGTACTTAAAGAGTTTGAAGATGTATTTCAGGAGGTACTCGGACTACCCATGAAGAGAGATATTGACTTCTCTGTAAACTTGATGCCTGGAGCAGCTCCAGTGTTGAAAGCTCCTTACATAATGAGTACACCAAAGCTACAAGAACTGCAGTTGCAGATTGAATAGCTTCTGAAGAAGGGGTATATACGCCCAAGTGTGTCACCTTGGGGAGCCCCGATCCTGTTCATGAAGAAGGATGGAACATTGATATTGTGCATTGATTTCAGACAGTTGAACAAAATGACTGTAAAGAACAAGTATCATCTACCAAGGATCGATGATCTCTTTGATCAGTTGAAGGATGATAAGATATTTTCAAAAATAGATCTCATATCAATATATCACCAAGTAAGAATAAAGGATGAAGACATCAGTAAGACCACCTTCAGAACAAGGTATGGTCATTACGAATTCACAGTGCTGCCATTTGGGTTGTCAAATGCGCCCGCTTTTTTTATGTGTCTAATGAATGGTGTATTCAGGGACTATCTAGACAAGTTTGTCATAGTCTTTTTGGATGACATCCTGGGGTATTCCAAGTCAGAGGAAGAGCATGAACAACATCTGAGGATGGTGTTGCAGGTGCTAAGAGAGCACCAACTGCATGCCAAATTGAGCAAGTGCTCATTTTATCAAAAGCAAATCCATTACTTGGGGCATATCATTTCAGAGGATGGGATAGTTGTAGATATTGAGAATATTGATGCCATCAGAGAATGGTCAGCACCTAAGAATGTGATAGAAGTAATATACTTTATGGGTCTAGACGACTATTACAGAAGGTTCATTGCGGGATTCTCAAGGATTGCTCACCCCATCACTTCCTTGCAAAGGAAGGAGAAGAAGTTTCAGTGGATAGAAGAATGTGAGAGAAGATTCCAACAATTGAAGCAATTTTTAACCAGTGCTCCAGTCCTGAGGATTGTGGATCCAAATGAAGTCTTTGTAGTGTGTACATATGCATTCAAAGAAGGACTGGGAGGATTCCTCAGTTAGAATGGATTCATAATTTGTTATGAATCCAGAAAGTTGAAAGAGCACGAAAAGAACTATGCAACTCATGATTTGGAGTTGGCAACCATAGTACATGCTCTAAAGAAATGGAGGCATTACCTCATGGGAAAGAGGTTTGAACTGAGGATAGACCATAACGGTCTGAAGTATTTGTCTGATCAACCAACCTTGAATGCGAGGCAGAGTAGGTGGTTGGAGTTTCTTTGTGAGTATGACTTTGATATCAAGCATATCAAAGGAAAGGAAAACAAAGTGGTTGATGCACTCAGCAGGAGAGTGCATGAATTGCATACTACGACCATTAGCATGTACCAAATTGATATTAAAGGCAGAATTTCGGAGGTTGCAAATGCAGATTTGTACTACAGGAATTTGGTAGGAAAGCTAAAGCAAGGTGAGATGCCACAGAAAGTGGAAAATTATAACTTAGAGGTTGATGGAATACTTCTGTACAAGAACATAATTTATGTACCTAATGTCCAAGACTTGAAAATTATGATTTTGAATGAAATGCATAATGTGCCTTATGCTAGGCACCCTGTGATCCGTCGAATCTTTTAATGACTATGGTTGAGTTTTAATTTTTCATGCGTTAATTAACCATTCGAGAAAACTTAGTGAAAGAATGAGGAAAGAAGAGGAATTATGACAGCCATATACACATATGCATATCTGAAATGAAATAATAGACATCAAACCATAACACGCAGATTGATAACGGAGTTCGGCACAACGTTGCCTACGTCTCCAGGCCTTTGTCTCTGTGGGGGAGGCTTCCTTATTTCTATTCAAGAGCTCAAAAATACATTGCTGCAATGCCAAATGGCTACAAGACTGATCTGGTCATGTTTTTCTAGATCTCTAGAACCCTGCAAAGAAAACAACACGCAAAACGGACGTTCAGAGCTCCCAAAAATGGCCCGACAACGTCTGCTCCTCAAAAGATTCTCTACATCAAAATGGATTTGGCTTGGTTTCTTTTCAGCATAACTCTGCTTTTTCTGTCCTTGATTGTCCTCCATGGCCTCAAACAGGCTTGGTTTATATAGATTTGAAGTTGGTTTTTCATCTCCAACTTCCTCCCAAAATTTGGGCTCCAAAAATGCCCAATATCTCCCAAAAATGGAGAAAATCAACTAAAATCAGGATTAATATCGATTGAAAATCCAAACTTTACAATAAAAACCCACTTTATTGTAAAAATAGGCATTAATCCCCCTTCATCGGTGCGCGCACCCTCTGGCATGATCATATGGGTCGGCCATGTGGCCACGCGCCACATGCGCTGGCCCTCTTTCTGCTGGCTCTTGGTTGTGGCACGTAGGAATAAGGCCATGGGCTAAACCCGCGCGGTCTATATGGTAAAGGTCCCGACGGTTAGCACTTACCTACACCCTTTTGGTAGGGATAGCCCTAGTCGTATGGGATCTGACCGGGATCCGAGGGCTGGACCCTCCATTACACCCCTGCGCTGGTTAAACCCCTCTGTCGAGCTCTGGTCGTGTGGTCGTGTTCGTTGGACCGTGGGCTGGAGCTAAGCCCCGACCCCTTTTCCCATCGACGAACCATTCAACCAACTTTAAATATGAACTTTGGCATATGTTTAACAAGAACCACTGTGGGGCGGGTGGTTAGTCCAGCCATCCCAGTTCGTTGCCCGGAGAGGAGGTCACGGGTTCGACCCCGGCTGAGCCAAACAAATTTTATACAAAGCCACAATAGCGAACCACAGGGTGCCATGTGGCAGCCCGTGATTGGGCCACATGGAACATCAACAACCAACCAAAACATGTCATGCGTTAGTCGCTGATTGGTCCAAGTGCATGTCACCTGTCGTCGTACGTCTAGCACGTCACTGCCCTGTCACGTCAACTGCTGACGTCATCTGTGCCAGGTGTCACCCTTACAGTGGTGACATGTGTCACCTCTGGATAGGTCCAACTTTACGCCAAATAAACCTGCCATGCTATGCCACATGTCGCCTCCTGGAACTGCCACGTCAGTTGTACGGACCGTACGACCTGTACAGTCAACATGCCATGTGGCATTGTACAGACTGTACAGTCATCCCCTTTTTTGCCTGTTTGAATTTTCGGACAGAACGTGATATCTTGCTTATATGGAGCCCGTTTGATGAAGTAAATATACCACCGGAATCAAGAAGATGAGACAGACGCAATGGCACTAGTTTCGTTGCATTCCGAGCACTTTCATTTTTGAGCATTTTTAAACCCTGTCAGGCTTCTGGATCCGATTTCGGATCACACCTCCCCAAAAAAAGACCTTTTGGTCCCCAAAAGGTTAAAAACATGGACTTTGACTGATTACATACTCATAACGAGAAAAAAAAACACAATGTTGTACAAAAATGATGTTATAATAGGTCATCATTTCAACATGTGTGATTACATTAATGGAAGCAAAATACAATGAAGTTCAGACATCCACTTCTGGCAGAACCAAGTGACTGGTTTCTTTCCTTCACGATGTTCCTCTTGCTTCGCTGGTAATCCTTCCTCCTTCGTGAGTACATGCAAAATCCTTTTGTCCTTCCTTGGACAAAGCTCTGGATTAAGCTTCCAACAACTAGCCTTTTGATGTCCACTCTTGTTGCAAANNGTGCAATGAGTTTTTGGCATCCAGACCTGTTTACCCTTCTCTTTCTTCCATTGTGGACTTGAGCCTTTATGTCGTGTTTCCTTCCTGGTCGACATAGGTTTCCTGTACAAAGTTTGTCTCTTCCAACACTTGGCAACACAATGCTTGGGTGAATGACAATAAGTACATGGATAAAGATTCCACAAGTTCCGGATTACTTGATTATGCTTGTTATAATCAAAAGGAGAATTAATAAAAACATGACCATTATACCTCCCATGTTGATCCTCATTTTTCTTTGGAGATGACTTGCATTCACTACCACAATCCTGAAGTGATGCGCCATTTCCTTTTGTGAAGTGTTCCTGCAATGTCTTAAGTTGGCCATTTGAAGCATTACTTGCTTCCGAAGTTTTGGAACCTATCTTGGAAGACTCTTCAAGGTCCCCTTCGCCATATCCCAATCCTAAGTATTGAGGCCTTTCCTCAACCTCAATAGGATTTACAATCCCTTGACCTCTACATCCAAGGCCCTTTCCTTCTTCATAACCCATCTTGGTTAGTATTCTCAAACCTACACCTTTTGTATGTTTTTCGAATGCACCAAAACCAACTTAATGAGAATGAGGAAAATTTGATAAGGAACCTTCACTGCATACCTCAGATATGTTTTTTGAAATAGATGTAGAAGGAACTTCCTTCAATCCTTCTTTTCCTTTGTTATTCTTTGAAGCTTTCACTTGAACTGTGCTCTTTCATTCCAAGTAGTCTTCATACAACACCTTCACCATCTCGACCATGGCAAACACCGAATTTCTGAACTCTTTCTCATTCTGAGAAAGTCCTCCTGTAGATTCCATTTTCTTCCTTGAGATGAGCTCTTCCCTGGCTAACATGCAAAACTCAAATTCCAAACGTCAACTAGCTCTGATACCACTTGATCCGTCGGATCTTTTAATGACTATGGTTGAGTTTTAATTTTGCATGCGTTAATTAACCATTCGCGAAAACTTAGTGAAAGAATGAGGAAAGAAGAGGAATTATGACAACCATATACACATATGAAGATCTGAAATGAAATAATAGAGAACAAACCATAACACACAGATTGATAACAGAGTTCGGCACAACTTTGCCTACGTCTTCGGGCCTTTGTCTCTATGGGGGAGGCTTCTTTATTTATGTTCAAGAGCTCAAAAATACATTGCTGCAATGCCAAATGGCTACAAGACTGATCTGTTCATGTTCGTCCAGATCTCTAGAACCCTGCAAAGAAAAAGACATGCAAAACGGACGTCTGGAGCTCCTAGAAATGGCCCGACAACATCTGCTCCTCAAAAGCTTCTCTGCATCAAAATGGCTTTGGCTTGGTTTCTCTTCAGCATAACTCTTCTTTTTCTGTCCTTGACTGTCCTCCATGGCCTCAAATAGGCCTAGTTTATATAGATTTGAATTTGGTTGTTCATCTCCAACTTCCTCCCAAAATTTGGGCTCTAAAAATGCTCAATATCTCCCAAAAATGGAGAAAATCAACTAAAATCAGGCTTAATATCAATTGAAAATCCAAACTTTACAATAAAAACCCACTTTATTGTAAAAATAGGCATTAAGCCCCCTTCATCGTCGCGCACCCCCTCTGGCATGATCATATGGGTCGGTCATGTGGCCACGCGCCCCATGCGCTGGCCCTCTTTCTGCTGGCTCTTGGTCGTGGTGCGTAGGCATAAGGCCACGGACTAAACCCACGCGCTCTGTATGGTAAAGGTCCTGGCGGTTAGCACTTACCCATGCCCTTTTGGTAGGGATAGCCTTGGTCATATGGGATCCGACAGGGATCCAGGGGCTGGACCCTCCATTACACCCCTACGCCGGTTAAACCCCTCCGTCGAGCTCTGGTCGTGTGGTCGTGTTCGTTGGACCGTGGGCTGGGGATAAGCCCCGACCCCTTTTCTCGCCAACGAACCATTCAACCAACTTTAAATATGAACTTTGGCATATGTTTAACAAGAACCACCATGGGGCGGGCGGTTAGCCTAGCCCTCCCAGTCCGTTGCCCGGAGAGGAGGTCGCGAGTTCGACCCCGACCGAGCCAAACAAATTTTATACAAAGCCACAATAGCAAACCACAGGGTGCCACATGGCAGCCCGTGACTGGGCCACGTGGCACCTCAAAAATCAACCAAAACATGCCATGTGTCAGTCGCTGATTGGTCCACGTGCCTGCCACCTGTCGCCGTACATCTGTCACGTCATTGCCCTATCACGTCAGCTGCTGACGTCATCCGTGCCATGTGTCACCCTTAAAGTGGTGACACATGTCACCTCTGGATAGGTCCAACTGTACGCCAAATCAACCTGCCACGCTCTACCACGTGTCACCTCCTGGAACTGCCATGTCATCTATACGGACCATATGGCCTGTACAGTTAGCATGCCACGTGGCACTGTACGGACTGTACAATCATCCCCTTTTTTGCCTGTTTGACTTTTTGGACAGAATGCGATATCTTGCTTATACGGAGCCTGTTTGACGAAGTAAATATATCATCGGAATCAGGAAGACGAGACAGACGCAATGGCGCTAGTTTGGTCACATTCTGAGCACTTTCATTTTTGAGCATTTTTAAACTCTATCAGGCTTCTGGATCCGATTTCAGATCACCCTGGATATCAGAAAAATGTGGCAGTAGTCAAGAGCCATTACTTTTTTCCAGGTATGAAGAAAGAGATTGCAGAATACATTGCTAGATGTATGGAATGCCAGAAGGTTAAAGCTGAGCATAGGCACTCAGTAGGGTTTCTACAACCTTTACCCATTCCTGAGTGGAAGTGGGAGGTAGTGACAATGGATTTCATCACAGGATTGCCCAGAATAGGCAAGAAGCATGATTCAATCATGGTGGTGGTAGACAAGCTTACGAAAGCTTCCCATTTTATTCCATTAAAGACTACTCACAAGGCAACTAATGTTGCTGATATTTTTATGAGGGAAATAACACGATTGCACAATGTGCCCAAGACAATTGTGTCTGACAGAGACCCAAAATTTACCTCAAATTTATGGAAGGGGTTGTTCAAGGGGTTCGAAACGAATTTGAACTTCAACGCAGCCTATCATCCTGAGTCTGATGGGAAGATAGAGCAAGTGAATCGAGTAATAGAAGACATGTTAAGGATGTATGTGATGGACAAACCATCTAAATGGGAAGACTACCTACACTTGGTAGAATTCGCTTACAACAATGGGTATCAAGCATCTTTTAAGATGAGCCCATTTGAAGCACTTTATGGCAGGAAGTGACACACTCCAATAAGCTCGGATAACCCAGTTGATAGAGCAATAGTTGGGCCAGAGTTTCTCAAGGAAATGGAAGAGAAAATGCGGAAGATTAAGCAGAATTTGAAAGCTGCCCAAGATAGGTAGAAGAGTTATGCTGATAAAAACAAAACCCACAAAGAGTTTAAAGTGGGAGAGCATGTTTTCCTGAAAGTGAAAGCTAGCAGAAGTTCCCTGAAGCTGGGAAACTGTTCCAAGTTGGCAGCTAGATTTTGTGGGCCATTTGAAATCCTAGAAAGGATTGGACCAGTTGCATATATTTTTGCATTACCTGCATCCATGATTGTACATAATGTGTTTCATGTTTCATTTCTTAAGAAATATATACCTGATGCTAATTATGTTATCGATTGGAATGTGACTCAGGTGGAGCAAGAAGGTGTCCTGCAAGTGCATCCTGTGTGCATATTGGACTGGAAAAACAAACAAATCTAGAATCAATCCATAGGGTTTGTAAAGGTCCAGTGGACCTGGTACGGTCCTGAGGACGTGACATGGGAACATGAAGATGCTATGCGGGCAGAATACCTGCATCTTTTTGAAGATTTTGAAAATCTTGTTGCTGCTGTGTAAAGAGTTGCACTGAGGATAGTTCAAATAAGGGGAGGGGATTGTAATACCCCAAGGACGTGTCCAAGTTATATTATGAATTGTAATCATGTTTTGTAGGCTGGAGAGCCAAGTGTTGATAAGCTGGTGGGCTTATGTGTTTATTAGGTCGGAGAGCCTAAGTGTTAAAGGACAAGAGCTTGTTTTTGTATATGTAATTATGTAGAACATTAATAAAGATTAAACATCGTTGTGTGCAGACCGACCACAAAGAAAGAGTGATGGGGGACTAAGCTTCCACAGGGTGGGTAAGGAAAAAGGGGTTGAAAGGTTGGAAATAGGGGCTAAGCTTAGGGGCTCAAGTCCTTGATAATAATAATTTATTTTTATTCCAAAGATGTGTGAAAGACATGTTTTTATCCCAAGTCTTGGGAAAGGCATCAGGTGCAAAAAGGGAATGCATGTAGCTCCAGGAAGACAAGTGTCAACCTGGGTGCATGCAGTTAAAAGCTGAAGTGTCAGTTGTGTTGGGGGTTGAATTACCATTTTCCATCCTCTGTGAATTGAGGGGAGGGAGTCTCTGCGAGTGTCCTCTGCATACCCTCACGCATTCCTGAAAACCAGAACAGTGAAGTCGATCGGTGTCTTCATGTGAATCCCTTGGCCTCTATATTCAAACTTTGAAATACTCACACACGCACCTGAGACTCGAAATCTGTGAGACCTTCTGTTTCTTATGAGGAACCTGACACCTAGGTAATCGCCTTAGTCGTGCCATGTTTTAGTGTGGGTTTTTGCTTCCTGCAGTTCCATGCCCATCTGTTGTTTTTGTTGTCATCCTTGTGTTAATGAATGTTGAACTATTGTTGTTGTCCTCACCTGGCTAGAGCTGAGTCAAAGAGTGTGTTGAAGAAGCAAGTTGTCAGGCCCGTGAGCATCTCTCTCCAGGTGAGAGAGTTTGTTGGGAAGTGGTTTTCTCCCAGAGAGAGTCCTGCACCAACTACAAAGCTCTGAGAATTCTTGACCCAGCCTATTGCCGAGACCTAGATAGGGAGGTGAAGTAGTCGATGGACTATGTGACAGTGAAGGTGTATACTACTGGGTGGAACAGGCATGTGGGGAATGAGATTCCGTGAGTAGTGGGCGTAAGAAGGCTAATGGAGAAAATACTTATGGTTGCACTGTGGAGTTTTTCTGTAACCTTAGCCTAGTCTAGGATTCCCTTACCCTGGGTGGAGCTTAGTCCCAGCTTGGGGGTGACCCACTGCTAAGCGTGATGAGAAGCGTGGTCTAATGTTGGGAGTTTCGTGGAAGGTCTACACATAGTTGGTGGAATTACTACAGTTTTAAAGATAAGTATTAATTATGTGCTTAATTTATATGTTATGCATGTCTGTGTCTTTGAAATGTTATCATGTATTTCGTTGCATGTATGAATTAATGTTAATTCCATTAATTATGTATGTTAGCAGTAATTCTGTGAATACTCTGTATTGTTTGGTTAAATTTCATTAAATATGCATGTTATATATGTGTGTGTGTGAATGTTCCATGTAGTAGCATTGCCTGGCAGTGGGGTTGATGGCCGGGGACGTTACATCAAAGATATAACTAATAAGTTGGGTGACATTGGTGAAACAATATCTAGTTTTGATTTGGTAACCATCACACTAAAATGTTTAGTGCAAGATTATAAAGTCTTTATTTCAACACTTTCAGCTAGGCCAAAGCCCCATACTTTTGATGAGTTAACATGGATTCTTCTTCAAGAGGAAGAGAGAATGAAGAATTATGATTTGGACTCAAGTGGCTCAGATTTGGAATTGATTGCAAAAGGTAAACAATCACACATACGTCAACTGTGGGACAAAAACAAAGGCAAGTTTCAAGCAAAGGAGAAAGGTATCACTCATTTTGATTCTTATGTTAGGAGGAATGTTGAATGTGATTATAGTGGAAAACCAGGGCACCTTGCTAAAGATTGTTATAAAAGAAAGAATCACGAGTCCAAATAAAGAGACAAAAGGCATAATGGAAACTTTGTGCATAAAGACACTTCAGTTAGTGATGGATTTAAAAATCCTAAGTTGTTTATCTCTAAAGCTGTATTGTTTGTTGAAACCGATGATGAGAATGCTTGGTTTATTGATTTTGGTGCCTCAGCAGATATGTCCTATAATAAAGAATGGTGTGATGAATATTATGAGAATATTGATGGCACACACATTTATTTATGAGATAACAGATCACTTAAAGTTCAAGGATGAGTAATAAGTGTGAACTTACCTGATGGACAAATGCGACATATTTATAATGTGATGTATGTTCATGGCATCAAAAAGAATTTAATATATGTTTCTACTATCATTGGTATTGATTTAAAAGTGGAATTTGGTAAGTCAAGGTGTGTTGTAAAGGATATCCAATATTGCTACAATTTTGTTGCCACAGGTACCAGAGTTGGAGGATTGTATAAGCTAGATGTGACTATGAACAAACATCTAGCATTGGCATCTATAAAAATGTCAACAAAAGATTTATGGCATCGAGGGTATGGACACCTTAATCACAATGATTTAATGTTGAAAAATAAATCAATGGTTGAAGGTCTTCCTGTTATAAAGAATGATCATATTGAATGTGAAGCATGTGCACTTGTTAAGAAACATAGAGAGGATTTTCTCATACATAAAGACAAACTGAAATAATTGAATTAATTCACACTGATGTATGTGGACCTATGCAAGCTAGATCACTTGGTGGTGCTTGGTACTTTCTTATTTTTTTTTATTATAGATCTAGGTATACTTGGGTCTATTTCATAAGAATGAAAAGTGATGTATTTGAGTACTTTAAGGAATTCCTAGCTATGGTTGAAAAACAGACAAGAAAATGCATTAAAATTCTCAGGTATGATCAAGGTAGTGAATATACATTCGGAGCATTTAAAAATTATTGTAAATGTTATGGGATCCAACAAAAATTTGCAATGCCTTATACACCCCAACAAAATGGAATTGTTGAGCAGAAGAACAAAACACTGGTGGAGTGTGCTCACATTATGCTTCAAGGTAAAAACGTGTATAATGGTTTTTGGGCAGAAGCCATTAATATTGTTGTTTATTTAAAGAATGTGAGTCCAACTAAGAGATTAGATTTTCAAACTCCTTTTGAAGTTTTTCATGGTTATAAACATGGTTTCAATCATTTAAGAGTGTTTGGATGCAATGCCTTTGCGCATATTCCTAAAGATAAGAGAAGAAAACTTGATGCAAAATCAATCAAGTGCATATTTATTGGCTATTGTTCTGATAAAAAAACATTAAAGTTGTTTGATCCCAATTCACATAAATTGCTTGCAAGTAGAGATGTAGTGTTTCATGAGAATGAAGATAAAGGTACTAAAATGAATGATATTGATGTATGACATAGTTCTAATGACATTGATGATCATTTCAAAATAGATTCAGTGGTTAAACGGGAATATGAATAGGTATAGGTTCAAGAATGGAATAAAAGCAGTATGGACACTTCAAGCAGTCATGACTCACCAAGAAGTGGAGAAGAATCACCAAAACGTAGGAGAAGAGATGGAAGCAGTGAAGGACCAAGGATTTCATCACAAAAACTTAGCCACCTTTAAGGTATAAAGATTATGCATTCATGTCCCATGTAATGAATGTTGTAGAACCTGTAAAATATGAGCAAGCTAAAGAACATGAAGAATGGAGAAATGCAATGAATGAAGAATATGACTCTCTTATGAAGAATCAAACATGGGAATTAATAGAACTTATTGAAAACAAAGTCCCTATAGGAAGAAAATGGTTGTACAAATCAAAATTTAAAGCTGATGGTAGTATTGATAAATATAAAGCAAGATTAGTTGCAAAAGGGTATTCAAAAAATGAGGGAATTGATTATGAAGATACTTTTGCACATGTAGCTAAATTGAATACAATTAGATTATTGATTGCATTAGCTACAAAACATAAATGGAAAATACATCAGTTAGATGTCAAATCTGCTTTTCTGAATGGTGAGTTAAAAGAAGTTTATTTGGTTTAGCCTGAAGGGCTTGTAAAGAAAGGACAAGAGCATATTATTTGCAGGTTAAGGAAATCCTTATATGGTTTGAAACAAGCACCAAGATCATGGCATGTAAATATTGATACCTTATTTTATCATAATGGTTTTGTGAAAAGAAAAAGTGATGCTAACATGTATGTTAAAAAAAATGAAGAAGGAAATGTTTCTTTGATATATTTATATGTAGATGTTCTTATCATTACAGACAGTGCATGCAAGTTAATTGAAGAAGTTAAATTCAATTGTCACGGGAATTTGAAATGAAAGATCTTGGTGAATTGCATTATTGTTTAGGATTTTAAGTTTGGAGGGAGTATGGTAAGACACTGATCACTCAAAGTAAATACACAAGATAAATTCTTAAAAGGTTCCATATGAGTGAATGTAAGGCAATGCCAACCCATTTAGAACAAAATGAAAAGTTATACAATGAAGATAACTAAAGAGGCATATTGTACATTGTATCGTCAATTGGTGGGAAGTTTAAACTATCTTACCACTACTAGACCAGACATAGCATATTCAGTCAGCATCCTTAGTCAATTCATGGCTAAGCCTCATGAAATCCACTGGAAGGATGAAAAGAAAGTCTTATGATACCTAAAAGGAACAATTAATTTTGGTATTAAGTATACTGATGAATCTTATGTTGAGTTGATAGTTTTTTATGATTTAGATTGGGAAAAAAATTCTAATGATAGAAGGTCTACCTCAGGCTATGCATTCCATATAGGATCAGGGGTCGTTTCATGGAGCAGCAAGAAACAACCAAATTTTTCTTTGTCATCAACAGAAGTTAAGTACAAAGCCTTGTCCAATGCTACCTGTGAAGTAGTTTGGTTGAAGATAATTCTTGCAGATGTAGAAGAGAATAAAAAAGGACCAACATGCATCAATTGTTATAATCAAAGTACTATCAAATTAACACATAATATAGTATATCATGTAAGATCAAAGCACATAGAGTTACAACACCATTTTGTGAGAGAAAAGATTGAGTCAAAGGAAATTGATTTGATTTTGTGTAATACAAGTGATAATGTGGATGATATATTTACCAAACCTATTGGAAAGATCAAATTTGAATTTTTTAGAAGCAAGTTAGGTGTTGTAGAAAATTCATTTCTCCATTAAGGGGGAATGTTGGAATAATGCCGAAATTAGGAGATTTCGAATAATGTAAAAATTAGGGTTTGTTATTAAGTTGTGTGTCTTCCTCAAGTTTAGTGTATGAGTTGTTTCAGATCCACAATTGAAGGAGATTGGTCCAAGTTTGTTGTGTGAGATCTCAATTATAAAATGTAATTGTTTTTCTCTTATTAATGCAAGGATGCGAGCACCCTCTCACTTGTAAAATTGTGAGAGCTTCGATGTGTTTAATTGCTCTGTTTTTAACTCTAAATCATGGAATATCTTAGAGTTTTAAATCTCTACCAGAATTTTCAATTTTTCTATCACTACTACTTCATGATTTAGCTTGAAAGTTTATATAAATTTTCTTAACATACTTAAGCATAGAATATATTTTACAAATTTATATTTAGAAAATTTCTTATATTCATTTTTGAAGTATGGTATTACATTCATTTTTTAAGTACGGTATTGTCTCTTAATTTTTATATAAGTTTTTGATGATTTTCTTTTTGTTTTTACATAAAATATTAAAATATCAATCTATATGTGAGAGGTGGATTTGTTTTTGAACTCCAAACCTATGACCGTTTTATGTAAACTCAAAGATAATTTATGTTGTATCCTAAACATTTCAATGGTTTATATATATATATATATATATATATATATATATATATTTCAAAATCTAGGATCTCTTTACATAGCTTACAAATGTATACATGTAATTAGTTGAATCTACCTTGTTGTGAAGATTGATGTAGGKTTGKCTTCATGTTCTTAAATATAGCATGRGRGGTCTCTTGACTTMTTTTCTTCCTAATGCACAAAGACACACATGTTCTCTAGCTAATTTCAATAGAAATATGCACAAGTTTTGTTTCTTTGAGGAAAGTAGTTGAGTTTTCTTATAAATCTTGGCAAGCATAGTGCCCTCTTTGAAACGTTTCTCAATATACATATGTTTTTTAATCATTCCTTGTTGATATATTCTTCTTATCTATTTTCAAGGTTTTTTTTCTTTCTTTATAGATTCTAAGTCTCCAAACATGAAAGATGAATTAATGAAGTATGGATAATCTAATGAGAAATGGAATAAGTACATGTGAAATTGACCTCTAACCTACCACCTCCAAAAGTAATCTCTAGACTTTAAGTTAAACACACCATTTTGAACTTGTTTTTAATCAAAAATTTATTATTAAAAGAAAATTTTCTTATCAATATTTCATCATTAAAGGACTGAAATTTAAACATTACATTATTTGACAAGAAATAATGTCAAAAGAAAATTAGTTAACAAATAAATAAACAAAAAATGTCAAAAGAAAATTAATTAACAGATAAAAAGGAATCCAAATTCCATCCCTAACCATTGAACTCCTACTACCGAGAATCATCACCATCCATCTTTGTTTTCATTAAAGCATTCTATAATACAAACATTAACTCAAAAAACACATTCAACACTACATTAACTCAAGTTGAAAAAAGCGTTCAATAACACAGTAAGTTGTTTTCCTAGAAATTAAGTTGTTTTCATAGAAATTAGAATTTTCTTTGACGATATCCATAACAACGTTGTCTAACTTTTCTACAAAATAGTTTTTTCGTCAGAATCCTACAATATAAATTTCCACGAAACTGCAGTAGCAATAGTGGGGAGTAGCATTCCCAGAGGGATTTTTTTTACCTTTTTTTAATGATGTTGATGATGATTAACATCCACTGAGACTGAATTGGTCTATCAGGCCTTAAGAGGGTAAGGGATTACTTGGAATTCTTCAAAATTTTGTTTCTGTGCTCAAAAATCATTAAGAGAAGCTTTCCAAGATCAACATAGTTTTGTTGAGTTAAAATGTTAGGAAGGTTGGTAGGTGTTGCACTTATGGGTTGAACCGAGTTCTACTTTAGGTCTCCAAAAAAACCCTTATCACCATTGGCCCTTCTAGTAAACCAGAAGGCTACATCGTGCATAGAGTGCACAAAGCAGTCTCACCCGAGATGGTTTATGAGTGACTGCAAGATGCAGGTGTCAGCAGTCATGGAAGGGATTGGGGTTGTTATCCTTACATCTATTTCTACTTAACCATGTATTTTATTACAATATTCATCAAATCCATTCGTTCATCTATCTAACCATTCAATCATAACTGCATAAATAGTAAAACATTTAGACACATTGCACACATGGTTTTATCGCAGTTCACCCCCCAGGGCTACGTCCACAAAGTTCTTCTGCTTATTTTCTTATTCATCAAAAGGCATTGTGTGCGTTACATCATAATAGAGGGTAGTGAGGCATACTAGAGTTGCACCAAGATCCACAACTTGCGACCTAACCCTCAGCTACTTCAACTTCATCCGAGCTCCACAACTCTCACCAAAATACAAACTCAAAAATCAACAAGGACTCTGAAGATACTGCATATATGATAATGCTCTTTCTCCTAATCTAGATAGATGCCTCCCATTTGTTCATCTATCTAACCATCAAATTGTAACTGTAGAAATAGTAAAAAATTCAGACACATTGCACACATGGTTTTACCGTTGTTCACCCCCCGGGGCTACGTCCACAAAGATCTTCTGCTTCTTTTCTTATTCATCAAAAGGTGTTGCGCGCGTTACATCATAATAGAGAGTAGTGAGGCAGACTAGAGTTGCACCAAGCTCCACATCTTGCGACCTGAACCTCAGCTAATTCAACTTCATCCGAGCTCCACAACTCTCACCAAAATACAGACTGAAAACTCAACAAGGATTCTGAAGATACTACATATATGATAATGCTCTTGCTCTTGATCTAGATAGATGTATGTCCCTACTTTCTATCTCTTTTATTTATACTAAAAATTTGGGTTAAAAAACCATTACATTACATTCCAAAACCCTAACCCTAACATGGCTAAGTTTTCCCACGTCTGCGTTGGATTTCTGCAAATCCTGTAGTGTGCGCTACTTTTCCTCAAAATGTGGTGTGCTCTCCTTCTTGGTCCAATATGCATCATTTGTTGCATTGTTCTCCCAAACATGCCTACTCCAACATGCCCCCAACACTAACATGTGGCTCGTCCCGATCCACTTAGCCTTAGTTCACCTTCTATAATGCTACCTCCAACGCATGAAACATCTTTCCCAATTCTGTCACTTTCTGCTTAGCTTGTGTGCTCTTTCCTTCTAGTGTCTCTAAATCCTGCACTGTCATGTGCTCTTTCAACACTTCCATGCTTTCTTCATGCACAAGTGTCAAGCTATATTTCTCTATTTTCATTTCCTCTATCCTCCTTTCGGCCTCTTGCTAAAATGGCTCCAACTAAGCCTGTCTTGCTTGTTTTTTCTCCCGAACAGTGTTTATCTCTGCCTGCAAATTTTTCAACTTTTGCGCGACCTTCAATCTCAGTGATATGTCCATGGTCTTTTGCCTCTTCTTCAAGTCCTGAACTGCAACGTTTAGTTTTTCCTCTCTCTTCTCTAGTTGTTGGAGCTTCTCATCCTCTTCCAGGCTCATACAAATATGTGCAGTCCTATCATACATTTCTTCCACTTATTTAACCTCTGCACTATACTCTCTACATCTGTAGTAGCCTCATGCGCTCTCTTCTCATGTAATTATGGAGGTGTGCTCAAAGTTAGTTTCTTTGTTAAGTTCGCTATCTCTTGTTTGTATTTCTCCATTGTCTGCGCAATCTTTTGTATCTTCTCTTTTGTTGTTACCTCCAATTCCTATGCACAGTCTGGTAGGCTAATTTAGACTTCTACAAATTTATTCTCTAAGTTATTTGCACACTACTTGATATCCTCCTTCTCCAGTGTGATCTGTTCAAAAGTCACTTGCAAAATCTCATTAACCTCTCGGTTGAGCACTAGGTTGGTGGCATTTGCCCTAACTCTACACTGAACCTCCTGCATCATGCTTTTTTGTAACCCGTATAATGCCTTCGTGGGTATGTTCGCCAGAACCAATTCCAATTTTTCCATGTCCTTCACTGGTGTCTATGCTATGTTTTCATCTAATGCCAACATCTCTTGTGTGATATTCAACCTATCATTGCTCATTATGATTGTTTGCATTGTCTCTTCTTGTTCTTTCTGTGTTGATGTTTCATGTACATTTTCTTTATGCTACATTGTTGGATGATGCGTTGTATTTAGTTGCAACCTCTTTACGATGTCATGTACTTCTACTAATTTCTCCATAATTTATTTTCTTTGTGCCTTTGTATTGAATCCTCCCCTCTATCTTGGACTTTGTCACCGACGAAATCTGCATCATGTTCTATAGTAGTGATGGTTGGAGGATTATTGTGATACTTTATATTTTTTCTTATTTCTCCCTCCTCTGTTCACGTCCTCTTCTTCAGTGGGGTTGTGGTCTATGCCTCAATTTTCTTCTTTTTTGCTTCCTCCTCTTGTGCTTCCTTTGGACGAGAGTGATCCCCCTTCGCACTATCCCCTTTTACTTCTACCCTGGACACAATATCTTTCTTTCTTGGCTTCTTTCTTTCTATTCTACTTCCTGAGGCTTGACCGTGCTCTGCAACCTTCCTTGTATTATATGTTGGGTTGTTTGTCTTCTTTGATGTTCGTGCTTCTTCTTGATCCTTATGCTTTGTTCATTTCTTTTGTGTTGTTGGAACCTTCCATTATAAAGGATAGTCCTTAATAATCCAATTTACTTCCTTGCGTGATGTACAATACCTCATTTCCAACCACTTCTTCTTTGGATCTCTTCTGGAATGAATCCACAAATGGTGTCTTGAAGCCTTGAAATTAGCAATCCCTTCATTTTCTTGAACTATTTCAATTGGTATCCTCCAGACATTGGTTGTCTTATGTTGCATATCTTCCAAGAACATGGCAAATACTGCGTTGTTCGCATGTTGGTTCTTAGGACCCTTTGCCTCCCATAAATTTTCATAGCGCATTGCACAACATTTCCCTTTTATGTCCAAAAAGGATAAAAAATTGGGCTCCTTCCATCCCACCAAAGCTATCTAGTTCTTATACATTAGGTATCTATTCATAGTGGTGCTTTCAATGGGGGAAAGGATTGCCTCTAAGAGGAGGATGGGATAGGGCGTATTTCTTTTAATTTTGAAATTATAGGTTATAAAATTATTTCGGATCTTCTCTATCTTTCTGTAGGATTCACGAGAGATACTACATCCCCAAACTTTGCATCTTCATGGAATAACAAGGATAACAAGAGTCTCAAAGAGGACTTTCTTCTTATCTCATATTCAAAGATCGACTGATTTACACTTGTTTTGAAGCCCATAATAAGATTTCCATACCCTAATAAGCTTTGTGTGTGTGTATTAATTATGTACAATTTGTATTTTTTTATTTTAATTGTTTGATTTTTTAATAGGTAAAGGGAGGGGGCAATTCCTAGAATTTCATGTCCTATCATTAATACATTTTTTTTAATTATATTTCTAATTTTGATTTTTTCTTAAATTTTGTTTGATTGTTATTATTATTATTATTATTAGCTTATGTGTTTTTAAATTTATCTATCCATTAATATTTTTATTTTTATTTTTATTGTTTCATTTTATTTTCTTTCTTTTTAACATTTTTTTTTTTTTTTAATATGAGTATTTTGTTTTATGTGTGTAATTTATTATTATTATTATTATTATTATTATTATTTGTATTTGGTGGAATTGATAACTAGTGCGAGCTTGTACTCATGTGACACATGGTCGATTGTGACCATTACCAGTATAACCTCCAGACGTACCCACACCACCCCACATGCAATATACAAGATAAGTTGAGGTTTGAACTGGTGACCTCACATAACATAGTGCCTTAACAACGCATTCCATGGCCAACTAGTCTACACCCAGAGGGCATGTGTGTAATTATTATTATTATATTTTTTCATTAAAAACCATATTTTTTTTCTTTCTTTTAGGTTTTTCCCTATATATTTACAACAATATCAATTTTTTAATCCATGGTTTTAGAAACGTTATAATTTTGTTCCCGAAACAAAAGGCAAATGTGTTTTTTGTAACACCACATTCTAATTTGGAGAGAGACTTTTAGGATTCAGTTCACAATGTTATCGATTGTTAAGGTAACAGTTTTGAACAAGTTGTAATATTAACCTCGATAAAAAAGGGTGCTACTTGTAGAACTACTTTTCATTTTAGGGGTCGATTTTAAGTTTTTTGTTTTGTTTGAAATGGTACCAATTGTCAAGGCCACAATTTCAAACAAGTTTTAATTATAACTTTGAAAAAATAGTGAATCATGTTGGGAGCACCACTTTTCGATTTAGGGAACAATTTTAAGGTTTTTGTTTGCAACTTTGTAGATCATGGTTACAAAATTTTGTATTTTTGACACC
>ML783045.1:992117-1021256 GCA_009831015.1 Picea engelmannii | reverse complement strand
ACTAAATGCAACCTATAAAACATGAGAACTCTAGAGAGTTCTCGTCAAGTTGATAACTATGTTATGGGATTTTCTTAAAAAATGATCGTGTTTTGAGCTAACCATATATCCCAGAGGACCAAACATGAACCACTTTGTACTTTGTTAGTTCATTTTTCATATACCAACCTCTAGCTTTTCAATTGTATTTGCATGTTGCACATTTTCAACTCCAAACATACTTTTTACGTCCTTCCATAGTGCCTAAGAATAAGAACAATGAATAAAACTGTGAAAAAGTGTTTATCCTCATTCCTGCAAAACAAACATTTAATAGGCCCCTGATTGTTCCTTTGTTGCAACAAATCCCAAGTTAGTATCTTATTTTTCAAAGCTAGACAACAAAGGATTATAGGTTTTTTTGGATCTTTCATCTTCCATACATGCTTCCACCACCATCGTGACTCCATATTTATAGATTCAAACATAACTTTATACCCAATATTTGCAGTGAATTCACCGCCTTTATTATTTTCTGCTAACCAACTCAGATGGGTTCTCCTTCAATCTAATATGCTATTCTTAAGGAAACCAATGATTTTTTTCCATTCATTTATCTAATTACCTTCTAGACCTAGACATTCAATGGTTCACTATCCTTGTGACCACATGATTTTGGTTACTTCATCTACAACTTGATTAAAAGTAAAAATCCATTATTGTGTAAAGGATATATGAATTCATCCAACAAAATATAACCCTCTCCACAACCCAGAATAACATGTGAGTCAATTCTCACTTTTTCTCTAGAACTTACCTTCCAAGATGCTATATGGTCACCTATTATTCGAAATGATCTAACCAAAGATTTATATTGATTATGTGCATTTATTATAGATTTTTTTGGGTTTCTTATCGAGTCTAGAAAATAACTTGGAGTAATTTTGTTTTTCTAAAATATCTCTCCACAAACCCCTTTTGGTCAATACCTTCTAAAGATTCTTTGCTACTAATGACAAACCAATAACATGAACAATTTTTAGGCCCCAACACCCATATCCATTTGATATTTGCAATTATCTTCCATTTAACTAATATGGTGCAATCATTTTGACATTTTCTAAGCCATAAAAAATTTATACATGTCTTCTCGATGTCCTTTAAAACACCTTTGGGAATAAAAGTTAATGAATTCCAAAGGACTGGGATAGTCTCCAACATAAATTTAACCAAATTCAATTGACCACCCATTGATATATATGACTCTAATGATTTTTCCATGCTTTAATTATTCCTAATCCTTTTTTCCATACCCATTGGATTTTAATAAAAAAATTAGGTATTTGAATTCTTGTGTGTAGGGTTTTATAGTTAGTCATAACACTGGTTGAACATTTTGAAGAGGATGACCTTGACTGGTGCCCCTACTTATACTTTGAGTTCATGAACTGGAAGTGGTCATCCCTAGTTCTATATGTAATAAAAGAGTGTACGCAAGTAATCAAAAAGGGTTTCGTACTTTGGGTGCAAGTATAAGACTATTATGCATATATTGCTCCTAAATGCACTCCATCTAGGATGTTTTGTACTTTCTAGTTGATTCAGTCTCTTTACTAGCTCACTTATATTGCATCTAGAGCGAAATGGGATAAATGTTGGCTCATCTAGAAATTCACATAATTACAGCTAAACGATAGATGGTTTGGATATCAAAAATATTCTCTTAGAACCTTATGCCTTTGAATTGACTTATCCACTAGGGTGTGATATCCTTATCAGTTATCCACTATTTGGTCCTTAAATATATTAATTCCCTATGGTACCACCATGTGTGGTTTTTTGGCATGAACAATGCATGTATGTTAATGTAGATAATTCAAACAATAAAACAAAAATCTAGTTTTACTAGAGATATCATTTATTCATTACAACAATTAAAGATATTATGATAGTAAATAAGTTAAAAGTAAGCAAGCTTGCAAAAAATAAATCTAAATGTTAATAATAAAAAATCATATCTAGCATATTATCTAACAATATCAATGATGATCCACTTTTCTCACTTGCACAAAGTTTTAAACTAAAGGCTAAAAGCAATAAATGCAATGGATATATTAAAACTTGGTAGATAACTCATGCTAAGGAAATCACTATTATATATAGCATATTATCTAACAATATCAATGATGATCCACTTTTCTTACATGTTGTATTCCTAGACTAGTATTATTATTTTGATCCAGAGCTAGTGTAACTCATTTATTTGAAAATATCAATGATGATCCACTTTTCTCACATGTTGCATTCCTAAGCTAGTATTATTGTTTTGAAGAAGAGATAGTGTAACTCATTTATTTAAGCATGCACTTGTTATAAAATCTACATTAGATTCTGCACACGTATTTTATTACCAACATCAACATTCCTATACATATGGCTCCATTTTCATATGTTTTATGGATACATACACAAACATAAACATAGATATCCAATAAAAAATAAAACAAAATAAACAAATAAATAAATTTTATAGTCATACATTGCATTTTTATACAAACATTTTCATTCCTATAAAATTCTATTTATATATCCTATAGCATTTTATTTATATCTAGATACCTATATTGTGACACCTTTATACCCCTAACAATATATATATATATATATAAGTTTCTTCTCGAAGTTGTCTGCGCGCTACTTGTCATCCTCCTTCTCCAGGCTTTTCTGTTCACAAGTCACCTGCAAAATCTCATTAACCTCTCAGTCGAGCGTAAGGTTGGTAGCATCTGCCCTAGCTCTACACTGAACCTCCTGCATCATGCTTGTTTGTAACCCGTATAATGCCTTCAGGGGTATGTTCGCCAAAACCAATTCCAATTTTTCCATGTCCTTCACTAGTGTCTACGCTATGTTTTCATCTAATGCCAACATCTCTTGTGTGACCTTCAACATGTCACTACTCATTACAACTATCTGCATTGTCTCTTCTTGTTCTTTTTGCGTTGATTCTTCATGTGCATTTTCTTTATGCTACACTGTTGGATGATGCATTGTATTTAGTTGCAACCTCTGTAGGATGTCATGTATTTCTACTAATTTCTCCATAATTTATTCTCTTTGTTCCTTTGTTGCACGTACTGCATCCTCCCCTCTATATTATACTTTGTCTGTGACAAAATATGCATCGTCTTCTGTAATAGTGATGGTTGGAGGATTTTTGAGATACTTTATCTTTTTCCTTATTTCTCCTTCCTGTGTTCCCGTCCTCTTCTTCAGTGGGGTTGCGGTCTACGCCTCAATTTTCTTCTTTGTTGCTTCCTCCTCTTGTACTACCTTTGGATGAGAGTGATCCCCCTTCTCACCATCCCCTTTTACTTCTACCCTGGACACAATATCTTTCTTTCTTAGCTTCTTTCTTGCTATGCTACTTCTTGAGGCTTGACCACGATCTGCAACCTTCCTTGTATTATCTATTGGGTTTCTTGTCTTCTTTGATGTTCATGCTTTTTCTTGATCCTTAGGCTTTGTTCATTTATTTTGTGTTGTTGGAACCTTCCATTGTGCAAGACAATCCTTCACAATCCAGTCTACTTCCTCACGTGATGTACAATACCTCATTTCCAACCACTTCTTCTTTGGATCTCTTCTATCCTGAATCCAGAAATGGTGTCTTGAAGCCTTGAAATTAGAAATCCCTTCATTTTCTTGAACTACTTCAATTGGGATCCTCCAGACATCGGTTGTCTTATGCTGCATATCTTCCAAGAACATGGAAAATACTACGTTGTTTGCTTGTTGGTTCTTAGGGCCCTTTGCCTCCCATAAAGTTTCATAGCGCATTGCGCAACATTTCCTTTTTCTATCCAGAAAAGATGAAAATTTGGGTTCCTTCCATCCCACCAAAGATATCTAGTTCTTATACATTAGGTATCTAGTCATAGTTGTGCTTTCAATGGGGTAAAGGATTGCCTCTAAGAGGAGAATGGGATAGGGTGTATTTCCTTTAATTTTGAAATTATAGGTTATAAAATTATTTTGTATCTTCTCTATCTTTCTCTAGGATTCACGAGAGATACTGTATCCCCATACTTCGTAGCCGTATGGACTCAAAGATGACTTTTTTCTTATCTCATATTCAAAGATCGACTGACTTGCACTTGTTTTGAAGCCCATAATAAGATTTCCATACCCTAATAAGCTTTGTGTGTGTGTATTAATTATGTACAATTTTTATTTTTTTATTTTAATTGTTTGATTTTTTAATAGGTAAAGGGAGGGGGCGATTCCCAGAATTTCAGGTCCTATCATCAATACATTTTTTTAATTATATTTCTAATTTTGAATTTTTTTTTTTTAATTTTGTTTGATTATTATTATTATTATTATTATTATTATCTTATGTGTTTTTTAATTTCTTTTTTTCTTTTTTCTTTTTAATTTATCTATTTGAAAAAATATTTTTTTTCATTTTTTTTCTTTCTTTTTAACATTTTTTATTTTTATTTTTTAATATGAGTATTTTGGTTTATTTGTGTAATTTATTATTATTATTATTATTATTATTATTATTATTATTATTTGTATTTGGTGGAATTGATAACTAGTGCGAGCTTGTACTCATGTGACACATGGACAATTGTGACCATTACCAGTATAACCTCCAGACGTACCCACGCCACCCCACACGTGACATACAAGATAAGTTGAGGTTGAACTGGTGACCTCACATAACATAGTTCCTTAACAATGCACTCCATGGCCAACTAGTCTACACCTAGAGGGCATGTGTGTAATTATAATTCTTCTTATTATTATTATATTTTTTCATTAAAAAAACATATTTTTTTCTTTCTTTTAGGTTTTTCTCTATATATTTACAACAATATCAATTTTTTAATCCATGGTTTTAAAGACATTATAATTTTATTCCCGAAACAAAAGGCAAATTTGCTATTTGTAACACCGCATTCCAATTTGGAGGGAGATTTTCWRKATTCAKTTCACAACGTTATCRRTTGYTAAGGTAACARTTTTGAACAAGTTGTAATATTAACCTCRATAAMAAAAAGTGTGCTACTGGTAGCACTACTTTTCATTTTGGGGGTCRATTTWAAGGTTTTTKTTTTGWTTGAAATRGTACCAATTRTCAAGGCCACAATTTCAAACAAGTTGTAATTATAACTTCGACAAAATAGTGAATGATGTTGGGAGCACCACTTTTCGATTTAGGGATCAATTTTAAGGTTTTTGTTTGCAACTTTGTAGATCATGGTTATAAAATTTTGTAATTTTGACAACCCCCCCCACCGAAAAAAAAAGGTGGGGGGGGGAGGGGGTGTTACCCGTAGCACCATTTTTTTGAAATGGGGATAAAAATAGCCACTAAATGTAACCTCTAAAACATGAGAACTCTAGAGAGTTCTCGTCAAGTTGATAACTATGTTATGGGATTTTCTTAAAAAATGATYKTGTTTTGAGCTAACCATATACCCCAGAGGACCAAACATGAATCATTTTGTACTTTGTTAGTTCATTTTTCATATACCAACYTCTAKCTTTTCAATTKTATTTTCATGCCGCACATTTTCAACTCCAAACATATTTTTTACCTCCTTCCATAGTGCCCAAGAATAAGAACAATGAATAAAACTGTGAAAAATTGTTTACCCTCATTCCTGCAAAACAAACATTTAATAGGCCCCTGATTGTTCCTTTGTTGCAACAAATCCCAAGTTAGTATCTTATTTTTCAAAGCTAGCCAACAAAGGATTCTAGGTTTTTTTGGAGCCTTCATCTTCCATACATGCTTCCACCACCATCATGACTCCATATTTATAGATTCAAACATAACTTTATACCCAATATTTGCAGTGAATTCATCGCCTTTATTATTTTCTGCTCAAACCAACTCACATGGGTTCTCCTTCAATCTAATATGGTATTTCTTAAGGAAACCAATGATTTTTTTCAATTCATGTATCTAATTACCTTCTAGACCTAGAGATTCAATGGTTCACTATTCTTGTGACCTCATGATCTTGGTTACTTCATCTACAACTTGATTAAAAGTAAAAAATCCATTCTTATGTAAAGGATAAATGAATTCATCCAACAAAATATAACCCTCTCCACAACCCAGAATAACATGTGAGACAATTCTCACTTTTTCTCTAGAACCTGCCTTCCAAGCTGCTAGATGGTCACCTATTATTTGAAATGATCTAACCAAAGCTTTCTATTGATTAGATGCATTTCTTATAGATTTTTTTGGGTTTCTTATCGAGTCTAGAAAATAACTTGGAGCAATTTTATTTTTCTAAAATATCTCTCCACAAACCCCTTTTGGTCAATACCTTCTAAAGATTCTTTGCAACTAGTGACAAACCAATAACATGTACAATTTTTAGGCCCCAACACCCATATCCATTTGATATTTGCAATTATCTTCCATTTAACTAGTATGATGCAATCATTTTGACATTTTCTAAACCATAAAAAATTTATACACGTCTTCTTGATGTCCTTTAAAACACCTTTGGGAATCAAATTTAATGAATTCCAAAGGATCGGAATAGTCTCCAACATAGATTTAACCAAATTCAATTGACCACCAATTGATATCTATGACTCTAATGATTTATCCATGCTTTAATTATTCCTAATCTTTTTTCCATACCCATTGGATTTTAATAAAAAAATTAGGTATTTGAATTCTTGTGTGTAGGGTTTTATAGTTAGTCATAATATTGGTTTAAATTTTTGAAGAGCATGACCTCGAATGGCGCCCCTACTCATACTTTGAGTTCATGAATTGGAAGTGGTCATCCCTATTTCTATCTGTAATAAAAGAGTGTCCATAAGTCATCAACAAGGGTTTCGTACTTTGGGTGTAAGTATAAGACTATTATGCATATATTGCTCCTAAATGCACTCCATCTAGGATTTTTTGTACTTTCTAATTGATTCAGTCTCTTTACTAGCTCACTTATATTGCATCTAGAGTGGAATGGGATAAATTTTGGTTCATCTAAAAACTCACATAATTACAGCTAAATGGTAGATGGTCTGGATATCAAAAAGATTTTCTTAGAACCTTATGCCTTTGAATTGACTTATCCACTAAGGTGTGATATCCTTATCAGTTATCCACTATTTGGTCCTTAAATATATTAATTCCCTATGATACCACCAGGTGTGTTTTTTGGCATGAACAATGCATGTATGTTTATGTATATAATTCAAACAATAAAACAAAAATATAGTTTTACTAGAGATATCACTTCTTCATTATAACAATTAAAAATATTATGATAGTAAATAAGTTAAAAATAAGCAAGCTTACAAAAAAATAAATCTAAATGTTAATAATAAAAGAATCATATCTAGCATATTATCTAACAATACCAATGATGATCCACGTTTCTCACTTTCAAAGTTTTTAACTAAAGGCTAAAAACAATAAATGCAATGGATATAATATATTAAAGCTTAGTAAATAACTCAAGCTAAGGAAATCACTATTATATATAGCATATTATCTAACAATATCAATGATGGTCCACTTTTCTTACATGTTGCATTCTTAAACTAGAATTATTATTTTGATCAAGAGATTGTGTAACTCATTTATTTAACAATATCAATGATGATCCACTTTTCTCACATGTTGCATTCCTAAACTAGTATTATTATTTCTATGAAGAGATAATATAACTCATTTATTTAAGCATGCACTTGTTATAAAATCTACATTAAATTCTAGACATATATTTTATTACCAACATCAACATTCCTATACATATAGCTCCATTTTCATATGTTTTATGGATACATATAGAGACAAAATAAAACAAAATAAAAAAATAAATAAATTATATAGACATACATACAAACAATTTCATTCCTATAAAATTCTATTTAAATATCTTATAACATTTTATTTATATAAATACCTATATTGTGACACCTTTATACCGCTCACATTATTTTATATATACATATAACAATTCATCAAATACATGTATAAAATAAATGCATTTCATTCCACAACCAAACTAAAATAACACCTAAAATAAATACATATCATTTCATAACCAAACTAAAATAACATTTTATCATATCATTCACCAAGCAAACCAAAATAACAACTCGAGGATTGCCATGAACATGGTTGGAAGGCATATTTAGATCTCAAATCAAGGACACATTTAGGGTTGGTGTTTTTTAAATCTTGAATGTAATCTCATAAGAATTGAGATCTTTTAGTTCTAGCTATATGCACAATTGTTATTTAGATTTCAAGATGCAATTTCAAATGCAAAAAGTTTTGATTATATATATAGTAAGGAAAAAACCTAGTTATTCAATGTTGATTAAAGAACAATTATATATATAGTTATTTCAAATGAAAATATTTTTGTTTGCATGATAATCAATCAATACAAATAATTATAATCTAAGAGGTGTTTTGACAATGGATAGTTATGTAGATCCTTTTTTATACAAAAATCATTTTAAAAAGTTGATTGTTTTAAGTTTTGGATGTTATTGGTGAATGTTAGGGGTGAATATAGTATATGTCATATTTATTTATTTGTTTCATATCTGTAAATACTCAATTTGTTCTTTACTTTTTATTAATGACATGATGTGTAGGAGATAAATAGCTACCATAGTAACTAAATCAAATTAAGTAGTTCATTTACTATCATAATCATCTCATAATCATCCTAATCATGTATATTATTACTACTCTATGTTAAGCAAGTAGATTATAAAGATATTTCTTGTGAGCTTTAGAGATAGTTAATAATAACAAGAAAGTAAATTATTGAAATAATAATAAAAAATGAAATGCGAATGATATGATAACAAATAAAATCAGATAAACTAAAATCTTAATAAACACTTCTAATATGCAATAGTATGTTACTCATAAGTTATTCTAATAAGCAACATGTCTTTTTGTTTTTCTTTCTACATCCATAAACATTTCAATCTTATTGATCCATCAACCTCCCCAAAGGCCCTAATAGTGAAAATCATGTTTCCAATACCACTTTGCAACAATGCATTAGGATGTTACTCTATTTTTTTTAATACTAATAATTCTACTTGAAACTCCATATCAACATCAAACAAACAAATGTAAGTATCCAAGAAGAACATGGTACACAAATCATGCCATAAATTTATAAGGAGTAATCACACAATTAAATTAACCAAGCAAGATAATAAAAAAATCACAGCTAATACATAAATGTAAAATATCTATATTCCTTAAGCTCTTTGTAGTCCAAATGTTGCGTTGTCAATGCTCTAGATGCCATGAGCCCATGTTCAATCAATGCATAGCGGGGTAGAGGATTAAACCCAATGGTTAATTTTCCACCCAAGAAATGCAATCACCTTCATAGGTGTTGTCCCCTGATGGCAACTGCACTCCTCAGAGCACGATCGCTTCTCCAGGACCTTCTTTCCTCTCAGCCCGAAGAGCGTCAATGCTATTCTATCTCCCAATCGAAAGATCTGCACCCACAATTCTCTTCGCGTGACTCCTCTTCCTTTGGCTTATCGAGGAATCGAGACTCGTGACTTCGCGAGTTCACGGTCTATCTTTGGGTCCTCAAATCCCCGAGACCTGATGGCTTTGGTCAACACTGACTTCCTCCCGCCTTATCGGAACTTCTGTCCTTATCGTAATCTCGTCACTTGCGATTCCAAGCGCTCGGCTTTCCACTTCCCGATACACAAGACGCCGACACGTCGAACTCGCGATCTCGCTCCCTCGTGACTTCGCTACTCATGAGATTAGATGACTCCTACCTCAACTCTCGATACCCGAGGTTCCGATACTCGAGATATCGCTACCGCGCGCCTTCACTACTTCCGCGACCAAATAATCTTCCCGTCGACTCCCGATGCCCGAGATGTCGAACCTTCGATGGTTTCTGCCACCTATCCTCCACTATCCTCAGTGGCCCACACTACTTATGTAGCTGTCGGAATATCGCTTCTCGCACTCTCACGACTTCCGCGACCAAATCTTTCGCTCCTTCCTCGCGATGACCCAATAACCGATTTCGCGATGGATCCAACGACTCTGTCTTGGCTCAATGCTTCGACCCGTCCTGAGCTTGAACCTTCCCACTTCTGTGCTATAACCTCCTACCACCTCTGTGAGATCTGATGGCTCATAGAAACTCGTGGATTCTCCACGGAGAATGTCGACCGTCTATCTCTTCTTACGCAATCCTCGAAATGACGGAGTGTCTCCCCTTGAGACTCGTTTTACCTGCTCGCCAACCTGCGATGCTTCCGTTAAATCTGCTCACACACAACTTCTGGCCCGGTCCTTCAACGAACTCAAAGGCCTATCACTCCTGAGCTTTCTTGACTTCAAATATCTCAGGAAGAAACTCTTGCACGCACTCCTTGCGGAAAATCTTCAACCAAAACTAAGTGTTGAAGCTCTTCGACTCTACGCACACCTGCAGCAGCAGTCTTTCACTCCCTTTGCTCAGAATCACAACTCTGAGACTTCGTCTAACCTGCGCATGCCTTGCATGGCTCTGGTGCTAATTTTGCACTTCTGGAACTTAGAACAAAAGTTTTCTCTACTTGAACCCTGCTGTCAATGCACTCCTTGCGGACGATTCAACTACACTCCTTGCAGGAATACTCTGGTTCAAGATAGAGAAACAATTGAAACTAACTCCTTGTTCTCACAAACTCCAATTCAACCATGAAATCACATACACAGCATATAAAAACAAATGTATGAAAAGAAGCTAACATTCATGAGCATAATATCATCAATACACAGAGAATAACACAACCATGGAATCGAATCAAAGATTTTCTATTAATTCAATATATGTACATGGGTGTTCTTTATAAACTTCTCTGCATGCTCATCTCTTCTGAATGCTCTCAATAATCCAGAATTATTTTACAATGTACAATGAGGGTGTCTATATCCTGTTTCCCTCTTGCGCTCTAGCTATCAAATCTAGAATTAAATTTCCTATCTACTTTACATTAAATCTATTAAATGCCTCATCTACTTAAGGACGTGAGCTATCCGCTCAAGGTCCATTACAATATACAAAGTGCACTTTCATAAATGTCTTCATTAAAGACTTGTGCAATAATCTCAAGGTGAAATTCAAAAAGAAAGTATGCTGGCTTGTCCAGCTGTCTCTTGCTTCTGCTTTGGCTTCTCTTGACATGGGCGATGCTCCTGCATCATACTCCCTCGCTTGAAAAATTTCATGGGCTCCTGTCCATGAGCTCCTGCACGGTCTCCCCATGCTTCTAAATCATCGCTTCGGTCTCCCAGCTGGCATCCTCCACTGGGTGATTCTTCCATTTGACCAAATACTCGAAGTATTTTTTTCTTCTAGTCTTCTTAACCACTCGCTTATCCAATATGCATTCCATCTGTGGCTTTTCTGCTACTGGTAATTGTTTCATCCACTGGACTACCGGCTCCTTTGTTCCAGTCTCTGCTTCCCCAGCTCTGTACAGGTATAAGTATGCGATATTGAATATCGGAGATATCCTGATGCCATCCGGCAACTCAATCTCATATGCATTCTCCCCGAATTTTCTCAAGACTCTGCAAGGTCCAATTTTCTTCATTTTGAGTTTATTGTATGTTCCCCTCGGGAACCTTTCTTTCCTCAGATGCACCAAAACTAGATCACCAACTTCGAACTGAAGTTGTCTCCGATGTTGATCTGCTCTGTGCTTGTATTCCTGATTTGAATCCATCAGTCGCTGCTTCAATCTACCGTGAAGTTTTCTCATCGCTTCAGCGAATTCTTCTGCACTAGCACTGCTAGTCGCAGTTTGTTCTGAATCTCGCAATTCAGAAAATCCTTGCGGTTGCATCCCATATACAACCTGAAATGGACTTCTACCTGTACTCTGATTCATCGAATCATTATACGCGAACTCTGCCTGTGGCAATACACTATCCCAGCTGCTATGGTGTTCTGTCACCAAGCTTCTCAGCAAGTCTCCTAGACGTCTGTTGACCACCTCTGTCTGTCCATCCGTCTGAGGATGATAAGCAGAACTAAACGCCAAGTTAGTTCCTATCTTCTTCCATAGCGTCTTCCAAAAATTCCCTATGAATTTTTTGTCCCTGTCCGAAACTATGCTTTTCGACAATCCATGAAGTCTAATAATCTCTTTGAAAAATAGATTTGCAATGTGCGTTGCATCGCTGGTCTTCTGGCATGGAATGAAATGTGCCATATTTGAAAATCTGTCCACGACTACAAAGATCGAATCAACACCTCTTTGCGTCCTCGGCAATCCCAATATGAAATCCATGCTAATCGCCTCCCATGGCCTCTCTGGTATGGGTAATGGTTGATAAAACCCAGCATTCTGCCTTCTCCCTTTCGAATGCTGACAAATCCGACATCTGTCAACAAACTGTTTGACATCCGCACACATCCCCGGCCAAAAATATGACTCACTCAACTTCGCGAATGTCTTGTCATGGCCAAAGTGCCCTGCTAAACCTCCGTTGTGCTTCTCCTTCAACAGGTTCTCCCTCATGGAGCAATTCGGAATACACAGTCGATTGCCTCTGAACAACAATCCTTCCTGGATCATATAATCTATCTAAGGACTCCGATCTCTGAGAACTGGATTCTCAGCTACTTCATACGCTTCTCCAAAATCTGCATCTCCTGCGTACATGTCTCTGAGATTTTCAAAACCCAAAGTTTTGACTCGAAACTCCTGCAGCAACAAACATTTTCTGCTCAAAGCATCAACCACTTTGTTAGCAGTACCTGAAATGTGTTTAATTACAAATGTAAAATTCTGCATATACTCTACCCATTTTGCATGTTTCTGATTCAACTTCTCCTGCTGAGTCACAAACTGCAATGCATGATTATCATTGTACAAAACAAATTTCTTCGGGATCAAATAATGCCTCCACTTCTTTAGCGCCTGTATGATAGCATAAAATTCCTTATCATATGTGGAGTATTTCAGCTTCGTGTCATCCATCTTCTCACTGAAATATGCAACTAGCATGTTATCCTGACTCAAGACCGCTCCTGTGGCATATCCACTCGCATCACATTTCACCTGAAATGTTTTCTGAAAATCTGGCAACACTAACACTAGTTGCTCTGTGATTTTTCTCTTCAACAGATTGAAGCTTTTCTCAGCCTCAGCCGTCCAATGAAAAGACTTATGCTGCTACTTCACTGTGTCCATCATCGTTGCGCTAATCCCACTGAAATTCCTGATGAATTTTCTGTAGAAACTAGCCAAACCATGGCAGCTTCTCACCTCGAAAACATTTCTCGGTGATGGCCAATTCTTGATCACTTCCACTTTGTCCGGATCCATCCTCAATTCATTAGCCGAAATAACAAAACCCAAATAGATGAGTTGTGTCTTCATAAATGAGGACTTCTTCATATTAATTAACATCTTCTCCTGCTGTAAATTTCTCATCACAATGGCAAAATGCTTCAGATGTTCAGCCTCTGATTTACTATAAATCAGTATGTTGTCCAGATAAACAATGACGAACTTTCTGATGAACTCCCTCAGGAATTTGTTCATCAACCTCATAAAAGTACTTGGTGTGTTTTTCAAACCAAATGGCATGACTAGCCATTCGTACAACCCTTCATTTGTCTTGAACGTTGTCTTCCACTCATCGCCTTCTCTCATGCGAATCTGATGGTATCCGCTTTTCAAGTCTATCCTTGAAAAATATTTTGCCCCACTCAGGCAATCCATCAGATCATCCATCCTCGGCAGTGGAAACCTGTATCTAATGGTTATATTGTTGATCGCTCTTGAGTCGGTACACATCCTCCAGCCTCCATCTTTCTTCGGACTGAGCACTGTTGGTACAACACATGGACTCAAGCTCTCTATGACCAATCCTTTGTCCATCAAATCCTGGACCTGCTTCTTGACCTCCTCATTTTCTTGCGGCATCAACCTATACGCGGCTTTGTTTGGCAAACTTGCTCCTGGTATGAGGTCTATATGATGACTCACACTTCTCATCGGTGGTAACGAATGAGGTAATTCATCCACTATGATATCAGCGAACTCTTCCAGCAGTTCCTGAATCTCAACCGGAAAATCATCCACTCTCATGCTAGTCAGAAAAATCCTCAGCTTTCTGGCAACAAAGAATTGTGGATCTTCTTTCTTCTCAACTTCTGTAAGAAGCTCCTTCCCACTCATGAGAAGTATTGTGCTGCTTGCCTCCGACTTCACCTCCTTATCCTTTATCAAAAGCAACATATGGGTTCTCCCATTTTTCTCCAGAGTGTATGTGTTCATTCTCCCATCATGAATCACATTTCTGTCATATTGCCATGGTCTACCCAACAATAAATGACATACATCCATGGGAATAACATCACACAAGATCTTATCATTATATCCCCCTATTTTGAACTCAACCAAGCATTGCTTAGTAACAGTTACCTGGTGTCCCTTCTGTAGCCACAAAACTCTGTATGGACTGGGATGATCAGTCGTTTCCATCTCCAGCTTCTCTACCATCTCTGTGGATATGAGATTGTCCGTGCTACCACTGTCAACAATAACCTTGCATACCCTGTCCTTGGTCTTGCAAGCTGTTCTGAACAATTTGGTCCTTTGCACTGAGTTTTCCCTCTCCTTCCCAGGTGTCAAAAGGACTTTGTGCATTGCAAGTGATCTTCCGCCTTCTACATCTTCAGTTTCAGCATCACGCCTCTGCGCTTCTGCGATGTGAGCTTCCCCTGTAGCATTCTTTTTCTCTGGACACTCATATGACTTGTGCCCATTTTTCCCACATGTGAAACATGTGATTACTCCACCTCTTCCCCTACCTCGACCTCTAGTATGAGGACGAGTGTTTGCATCAGCATAATCTCCTCGCTGATCATTTTGTTGTCATCTCGGCTCGACATATGGTTGCCTCTATGAGGTTTTTCCTCTTTCAACCTTACCTTGAGGTTTCTTCCATTCCTCTTTGGTCTTTTGGAATTTGTCCTGGGCAACTGCTTTGCCTCTTGGCTGGCTTCTGCCTTGCCCCCGCTGTCCTTGCTTTCGGCTCAGCTTCTCTTCGACTTTCAGAGCCAATTGGTAAGCATCTTCCACCGTTCGGATGGTTAGCATGCTTAAGTCATCTTGAATGTCGTATCTCAAACCATTCAGATATCTAGCCACTTTCTCATGATCGCTCTCTCGATAACCTGCTCTAATGTTCAGTCGATAGAATTCTTCAGTATATTCCCTGACTGTCATCAGCTTCTGTCTCAGGTTCTGCATTCGCCTGAACAATGTGATTTGGTAATCCCTTGGGATGAACTTCACCTTCATCTTTGTGATCATCCGATCCCAACTCTTGATATTCTTCTTGCCTTTGCAGCGTCTGTCAGCTTGTAGCTCGTCCCACCACAATGCTGCATGTCCTTTCAAGCGCGTTACTGCGTGCCTGACTTTCTTATCATCTTCGACATCTTCATAGTCGAATTATGTGTCGAGAGCTCTAATCCAATCTAGCATCTCCTCGGCATCTAGATTCCCTTCATAGAATGGAATGTCCATTTTTGTCTTCCCACCCATCCTTGCAATGGCTTTTATCAACCGCTTGGTTGATGCATCTTCTGCTATGACCTCTTCTTTGTGTCCAGCTTCCTCTTCAACCTCGGAATCACTAAGATCCCCTACACCAACTCCGCATCTTTGAGTTGTCTCCATATCCTCGAGCCTTGCTCGGAGATCTCTCATCTGCCGCTCCATTTCTGGATTTCCTGTTGGCCTACCTCTTCTTCTCACCTCCCTATCTTCTGGGTCTGGTGACTGTCTTTCTCTTCTGGGCGGCATAGCGACTTCTCCTTCTTTGCTACAGAAAGCAAAGATATTCCCACTTTGATACCACTCTGATGGCAACCGCACTCCTCGGAGCACGACCGCTTCTCCAGGACCTTCTTTCCTCTCGGCCCGAAGAGCATCAATGCTCTTCTATCTCCCAATCGAAATATCTTCACCCAGAGTTCTCTTAGCGCGACTCCTCTTCCTTTGGCTTATCAGGGAATCGGGACTCGTGACTTCGCGAGTTCACGGTCTATCTCTGGGTCCTCAAATCCCCGAGACCCGATGGCTTTGGTCAACACTGACTTCCTCCTGCCTTATCGGAACTTTTTTCCTTATCGTAATCTCGTCACTCGCGATTCCAAGCGCTCGGCTTTCCACTTCCCGATACACGAGACACTGACACGTCGAACTCGCGATTTCTCTCCCTTGCGACTTCGCTACTCGTGAGATTAGATCACTCCTACCTCGACTCTCGATACCCAAGGTTCCGATACCCGAGATATTGCTACCACACGCCTTCACTACTTCCGCAGCCAAATAATCTTCCCGTCGACTCCCAATGCCCGAGATGTCGAACCTCCGATGGTTTCTGCCACCTGTCCTCCACTATCCTCAATGGTCCACACTACTTACGTAGCTGTCGGAATATCGCTTCTCGCACTCTCGCGACTTCCGCGACCAAATCTTCCGCTCCTTCCTCGCGATGACCTGATAACCGATTTCGCGATGGATCCAACGACCCTGTCTTGTCTCAACGCTTCGACCCGTCCTGAGCTTGAACCTTCCCACTTCTGCGCTATAACCTCCTGCCACCTCTGTGAGATCTGACGGCTCACAGAAACTCGCGGATTCTCCACGGAGAATGTCGATCGTCTATCTCTTCTTACACAATCCTCGAAATGACGGAGTGTCTCCCCTTGAGACTCGTTTTACCTGCTCGCCAACCTGCGACGCTTTCGTTAAATTTGATCACACACAACTTCTGGCCCGGTCCTTCAATGAACTCAAAGGCCTATCACTCCTGAGCTTTCTTGACTTCAAATCTCTCAGGAGGAAACTCTTGCACGCACTCCTTGTGGCAAATCTTCAACCAAAACTAAGTGTTGAAGCTCTTCGACTCTGCGCACACCTTCAGTAGTAGTCTTTCACTCCCTTTGCTCAAAATCGCAACTCTGAGACTTCATCTAACCTGCGCATGCCTTGCACGGCTCTGGTGCTAATTTTGCACTTCTGGAACTTAGAACAAAAGTTTTCTCTACTTGAACCCTGCTGTCAACGCACTCCTTGCGGATGATTCAACTGCACTCCTTGCAGGAATACTCTGGTTCAAGATAGAGAAACAATTGAAACTAACTCCTTGTTCTCACAGACTCCAATTCAACCGTGAAATCACATACACATCATATAAAAGCAAATGTATGAAAAGAAGCTAACATTCATGAGCATAATATCATCAATACACATAGAATAACACAACCATGGAATCAAATCAAAGCTTTTCTATTAATTCAATATCTGTACATGGGTGTTCTTTATAAACTTCTCTGCATGCTCATCTCTTCTGAATGCTCTCAATAATCCAGAATTATTTTACAATGTACAATGAGGGTGTCTATATCCCGTTTCCCTCTTGCGCTCTAGCTATCAAATCTAGAATTAAATTTCCTATCTACTTTACATTAAATCTATTAAATGCCTCATCTACTTAAGGACATGAGATATCCGCTCAAGGTCCATTACAATATACAAAGTGTGCTTTCATAAATGTCTTCATTAAAGACTTGCGCAATAATCTCAAGGTGAAATTCAAAAAGAAATTATGCTGGCTTGTCCAGCTGTCTCCTGCTTCCTCTCTGGCTTTTCTTGACATGGGCGATGCTCCTGCATCATCCCCCAAGTAGGGCTCAAGCACAATGAGGTTAGGAAGTTTCAATCATACAAAAATGTTCAGTGAATCATACAAAGTGTCCCAATGGATAACATGATTAGATTCTTATCAATTCAACCTTAATGTGGTGGAGAGGATCCAAGACTTGCAACACCTCCAAATCCCATGGGATTATGGTGTGGAGGGGTATTACTACCACCTTCAACTTTGGTGATCACAGTCACACTCAATAGTGGCATCCTTCTCTTAAAGAATTTACTACCACCTTTATACCCTAGTGATCATGATCACAATTAGCAGTGGCATCCTACAGAGAAAAGTATAAGGAGCTAGGCACATTGAGATAAAGTACCCCCTAATGTTGCAAGCACGATGCTGACTCCTTAGCCCACATAGACCAGGTTAGAGAAATCAACAATTCTATTCAACCAAGTACATAATTTGAAGTGCATAGCAATGGTAATTCCCATAATCATTTATGCATGGGACAACCAACCACACAATGGTCAAGCAACATTTTTGGCAATCTCTTTCAATGTAACATATTCCCAAGCTTTGTCTCTTAGCTTTCCCTTATGCAAGGGAAAATTTGGGATTACAAGTGAATTTACAAGTGTTAAGAATAAGGTAAAAGTGTGTCACAACTATTTCCCTTCTACTCTTATCCAAGTTAACTTTGATGATCATTTTTCGAAACTCTTCACCTTCCCAAAGGCTTCCTAAGTTCTTGAATAAGATATTCATTTTCATTAAGACATCGACCCTTCTCCTAAGTGCATTTCTCTTGTCCACCAAAATCCTCATACCCATAACAAATTAGTCTACCCAAAATACCAATATATATATATATATATATATAACATCTTCATCATAATCATTTATATCATAACATCAAACATATCTCAATAACATGACATCCACATATACATGAATCATATCATAATAAATCATAATAAATAAATAAAAGTCATCAATAATACATAACCATTAACCAAAAAAACACTACATATTAAATTAACTTATCAAATAAATATTGATATGCACGACAAAGCAATATATATCTAAATCTAATATACACAATTACTAATAATAAACAGTTATCATAGGACTCGTGAGTTTAAAGCAACCTCTCCTAAACATCATAACAAAGATCCTAGCATTGGGATGTTACATTTTCAAAACCTGAATTGATAAAGTTTTATATTGAAAAAACCCTATCATCGGGATGTTACATCCCCAAAACCTGAATCGATAAAATCTTATATTGGAAAAAAGTGTTGGCCCCCGCTACATAATCGTTTCATACTAGGAAATTTGGCTCTCATCTATCGTAGCCTCCAAGTAATCATGGAGATCCTCACATATGTCTGACGTATCCTCCATGTAATCGAGGTGATCTTCACATCTGTCCATTTTGAGAGGGAAATTTGCAGAAACACTAATCAGTGACCCCATCCAACTACATCCTTTAAGACAAATAGTACTCCCTTTAAGACTATATATATATATATTACAAAGTANAAAGACAAAGTCAATATATATTATCTTTATGAGTGACCAACAATGTCTCCCAAACTTGTCACTAACAAAATGGATATGATTCTCACTTAATTCCTCACTTGTTACTAGGGATAGAGGCATTTGAAGTCACCAATTTGGTTTGGTTCATTTAGTGTGTTTCACAGGACAACAACATTGAATATTGAGACAAATGGATTATAAACAATCAAATCTGAAAGTAATTCAGATCTCAATTAAGATCTAATGACCTATAATTCAATAATTACATCGTTTAATGTTGTGAAGTAGATTGGATATTGGTCACCATCAATATCCATCATTCTTCTCCTTACCCTAATTTTGCTTATAGCAATCAATCCATCTAAAAAGCCAAATTCAATGAGGTGAGCCTACCCTTTCGAGATTTTGTCATTACCTCCCTAGGTGAAATCCTTGGCATGATGCAGACTTTCTTGTCGTAGCTTCATGACCTTGTTTTGCTCCAAAGCATGAGATTATCTCTAGCCAAATTCTTGGCTTGCAATGGTCTAAACGTTGACACAACTTGGTAATTGCCTATTAGGGTTTTAAATTTCAATCGCCTATTAGGGTTTTTTAATTTCAATCTCCTATTAAAGCTTCTCCAATAATTGTTGTTGTGAAATGCAGGGCCTTCAATATCACAAGAGACAGGGAACCTTTCTTCAATGCAAGATGTACAAAATACAACTGAAATATACCTTATAGGATATCATTAAACTATAACACCACACCTACATCATCCCTGGAGTTGGAGTTGGAGTCGGAGTCAAAGTCACATTTGCAGATCTGATTTAACCAACATCTATTCTACATAAATTGTAAATACTGTATAATTGTGAAACATTTGTTGAAAGATTTCTATTAATAGAGCCCTACGTCGTATAAGAGAAAAGAGGAACCGCAGCGGTAAACGAAACATGCTCTGGAGAGGTGGCCGAGAAATCGTGCAAGTGGACTCCGACGGTTTTCTGATTTTCACACTCACAGTGGGGGCACGAGAATTTGTTTTTCAACGACTGCGGAATGTTGAAGACGTGTTGACATACTAATCCTACCGGTTCAGACTCGGCCATGGCATCTGAACTGTGATAAATTCTTTCTATGCAGTGGGAGCGACCAATCTTCACCAATCAAATATTATTTAAAAGAATTTATCATTTCTTCAAAACAAAAATTATAACAAATTTCAATGTAAAAATGAATTAGAATGGTATTTTTTTTAATTTTTATTAATATGATTGAAAATAATTACTTTTTTACCAATCAATTTTTATTTTTAAATTAACATATATATTTACGGCGAAAGGTGTACACCTATTAACAATGGGCAGATTTAATAAGGGTTTAGTGCTTAATAAGTTTTCTATGGACAGGATTAAATATGGCTGGAATATTTTTAGTAGTCACACAAAATAAATGGCTGTGATTTTAATCATTAACTTCCTAGCTATTATAAAGACATCTGTTTATGTGTTTACTTTTTTACATTTACCTAATCATATTTAAAAATTACTTTGATAGCTAATTGATTGTCACGTAAGTACTTGAAAATTTTAACGGAGAGCGCGCGCAGGTAAAGCTAAAGCACTAAGATAGGGTTTGTGTTCTCACTACCATGCCAAACCAGGGCGGAGGGGAGTCGCCGCCCCCTCCCTCCCCAACCACGTCCTTCAGAAAATTAGTTACAGCCTGCAAAAAGAAAGCGACCCAGGTAGAAGCGCCAAGTTTTGTAAAAAGACTGGATGACGTTCCAGAGATCAATCTCCCCCTGGAACAACCAATGAAGGTAGTGCTCTCCCTCTCAGATAGAGGTCTAGTAGGTCAGTTCATGGGCCTTTGGCCCTCAGCCAAGACAACAGACAACTGGATCCAAAGGAACTGGCGGCCACTAATAACAAATAGCGTAACTTGTTACGCGGTTGGAAGGGGCTACTTTATTTTTGAATTCATCTCCCAGGAGGATCACGATTTAATCTTCAGAAATGGACCATACTTTATGGGCACACAGGGCCTCTATCTGAATCGGTGGACTCCAAACTTCGATCCAGCCTCGGAAGTGCCAAAAGACGTCCCAGTCTGGTTCAGACTCCCAAACCTGCCAATCCACTGTTGGAATTCCTCGTCGTTGCAAGATATAGGGAATGGACTAGGGCACTACATTGACAGAGCCGATCCAAAAGAGAAATATTCTTGTGCAAGAATTTGTGTGGAAGTTGATTTGGAAATAGGCTTGCCGGAAGCGGTAAAACTGAAGGTCGGAGATTGGCAACATCTACAAAATTTGGACTATGAGTAGCTCTCGTTCAAATGTAGAGGGTGTCATGAATATGGACATTTTCAGAGAAACTGCCCAAAAACCCCAAACACAGAGAAGGCAGGTGAGGAAGGTTGGTAGAAACCCCGGAAAGGAAGGGCGAAGTCTAATGGCCCAAGAAGGGAAAATCCAGCCCCTGCTCAAGACAACCCTGGAAACAGAGAGACGACAAACAGCTTCAAGGCACTGGGAAATGGAGGTGAAACGGTGGATCCAAGCAAAGTCGTCCAAGATGAAGAAGAAAGAGGCGACCAAATCCCGGAAACCAGAGGAACCCAAAAAACAATAGAGGAAGTGGAGAAACCCATCTCCCCTCCAAGGAATGGGGCGGATCAAGGCATCTAGGAGGGGGAGATATCATCAGGGAATGACTCAGAAGGAGCAAGTGAAGCCTGGGACACCCCAAAGAAACCGGGGAGAGGCAGGAAATCCAAAAAAGCGGAAAGAGATCAGGAGACCTACAAGGACGTTTTAAAAGGAGCACAACCAACCATCAAGCAACTGATCGGAGTAAGGCAAACCAGGAAGTTGGCCAAGGCCTCCCAAGGAGGCCATTCCCCCCCTCAAAGTAATCAATGAAGTTAACGTCCTAGAACTATAGGGGTCTAGGTAGCAAAAGGAAGGAAGAAGCTCTCAGGGACATAATCAGAGCAGCGAAAACGAACATCCTACTTATCCAGGAAACCAAGATGAGTCAGCAGGACTCTATTAAAGTTTCAAAAAATGTATGGAGAAGCAGCCAAGGTTTAGCCGAAAATGCCAGAGGCGCGTCAGGAGGGCTCTACACCCTGTGGAACGCCTCCAAAATAGATCTGATCCGCTCAGACTCTTGCATGCATTGGATCTTTTCCCAACTGCTCCACAGGGATTCAGGGCAAATGGTAAGTCTCTTTAATATCTATGTCCCACAACATATAGAAGAAAAAAAGAATTGTTGGAAAACCCTTCTAGACTATTTAGCAAACAACGAGCCAAAAAACATCATACTAGGAGGGGACTTAAATGTAAATTTGGCCCAAGAAGAAAAGCATGGGGGATCTATTGTAAGGGACCCAGCTAGAGAATGGGTGGAGGACCTAATCTCAGCATGGGACTTAATGGATATTAAGCCGCTCAGGGGACACTACACTTGGACCAAAAAAAGGGTAGGTCTGGGGCATATCGCTGCCCGTTTGGACAAATTCCTATTCCAAAGTTTGTTCTTGACCCTTGGGCTCATAGCCTCTTCAAAAATCCTCCCCCATAGTACCTCTGACCACAAGCCAATTAGCTTAGAGCTAAGGAAGGACCAAGGCAAGGGGCCCATCCCCTTCAGATTCAATCCCTCATGGACACAGGACAAAGACTTTATGCGCAAAGTCTCAAGTGTTTGGACAGGCAAGGTAAATGGCTCCACGTTTTATGTTTGGGAAGAAAAATTGCATAGGCTTAATATTGCGCTAAAAGGTTGGGAGAAAAGACAATATGATCCAATCACCTTGCACTTAGAAGCCCAAAGGTGCCTGGAGAGTCATCAGCTAGATCTGGAAAAAAGGGAAATCACTCAGCATGACTTACTTAAAGAGGACCAACTTCAAAGGCAATGGCACAAAGCCTGCAGAGAAGAAGAAGGCTACTGGAGGCAAAGGTATCGAAGTCTTTGGTTGAAGGAAGGAGACAAAAATACTAGTTATTTCCATAAGCAAGCGAAAGAAAGGAAACACTATAAGGTTGTGACAGAAATCCAAGTCCAAAACATCACAATCTCTGATCCATAGGGCATTAGATAGGCAGCTTTTGAAACTTTTAGAACCCTCTACTCAGAAACTCAAAATGAAAGCATTGACCCTCAAAGGTACCCCCTTTCCATTGTTCCAAATCTAATAAAAGACGACATCAATCTCAATCTTGTGGAGGAAGTCACGCAACAAGAAATAAAAGAGGCGTTGGACCAAATGCACCCGAATAAGGCCCCCGGACCAGATGGATTTACAGCCAGATTCTACGAGCAGTGCTGGGAAATAATCAAATCGGACCTAACCAAAATGATAAGAAAATCACAAGCGAGCAACAAGCTAGGAGGAAGCACAAATTTGACATTCCTGGCTCTCATCCCAAAGGAGAAAGGAGCGCTCAACTTTAGTCGATTCAGGCCAATCTCCCTCTGTAATACAAGCTATAAAATTCTTACCAAGGTCATCGCAAATAGATTGAAAAACATTCTGCCTCTCATAGTACCAGAGAACCAGGGAGGCTTCATCAAAGGCAGACAAATAGCAGACAACATAATTCTGGTGCAAGAAGCTCTTCATTCAAGTCTACGCAGAAAAGATAAAGGTATGATTATTAAACTAGACCTTGCAAATGATTTTGACAGAGTTAATCATAATTTCCTTTTTGAGGTAATGAGGAAGTTTGGATTCGATCAGTCCTTTGTGAATTGGATAAGAGCCTGCATAGGGTCGCCATGGATAGCCCCCATGGTAAACAGAAGAGTAACAAATTTCTTCAAAGCGTCTAGAGGTTTAAGGCAAGGATGCCCTCTCTCGCCCTTGCTCTATGCAATCTAAGCCTCGGTTCTTAGCTACCAGCTGGAAAATTCCAGAATCCAAAGAAACCTCCAAGGGCTAAAAATAGCACAAGGAGTGAAGGAAATCAACCATGCGCAATTTGCGGACAATACCTTGCTGCTAGGTGGGGCAAGTCTGTTAGTAAAAAGAAGGTTCAAAGAGGATCTTGACGCATATGCTGCAATGTCAGGAAGCGAGATAAGTCAAACAAAAAGTAATATTTATGGTTGGAACATTACACCCAAAGATATGCTGGGAATTTCAAGAGCTTTGGGGATGGAAGGGCACACCAACTGGGAGACCTTCACCTACCTGGGAATCCCTATCTCCAAGGCTTCTCCAAGGGCCTCCCAATGGAAACACTTACTAGACAAACTAAAAAAGAGAATTTCCTCTTGGGGGGCGAATTGGCTAAATATAGCAGGGAGCATAGTCCTAATCAAATCCGTTCTGGCCAGTGTACCCATCTATCAGAACTCTTTGCTTCTAGCTCCAAGATCAACAATCCAAAAAATGGAGGCAATGCAGAGAAAATTCCTATGGGAAGGGGGGAATCAAACAAGCAGGAGACTTCACCTTATAAACTGGGACAAAATTTCCAAACCCCTCTTGGAAGGAGGTCTCAATTTCAAAAACACCCAAGTGCAGAATCTGGCTCTAGGGGCGAAAGTGCTATGGCGCATTGTCAGTGGTGACACCGCGTGGAGAAAGGAAGCTCTGTGGAAGAAGTACTTCAGAGGCATAAGGAAGAGATGCATAGAAAACCCATGTAGAGAGGCTAAGGGGTCCCCAATATTCACTCTCTGTAAAAAGGTCATGGCCCTGTTCACTCCTCACCTTACCCGGGTGCTAAGAAACGGGAAAAAAATTAAAATATGGCAGGACTCCATTCTAGGTGATCCACCTCTGGAATCAAATTAGGACCTGCAGCGACTAAAAGGATGGATGGACGGGCAAAATCTAAAGTCACTCTTTGACATCTCAACGTGGGGGAATGACAGATGCAAGTCGTGGCAAGGTTGGGAAGTGGGCAATCTGCCTCTGGACTTAGAAAATGACGGGTGCTTCCTAAAGCTCAGCCTGCAGGGGAAATCCCCCATCCAAAAAAAAGGGAAAGATGAGAGAGGATGGGGGAAGAATGCCCAACCCTACTCCACCTCATTGGGATATAACACCTTCTGAAACATTCCTTATGTTCCACCCAACCCGTCCCCTTGGAAATCCATCTGGAACGCAAAAACCATCCCCAAAATAGACCTGTTCCTCTGGACCCTCAGTCATAACAGCATCCAAACAGGGGAGAACCTCCAAAAGAAAGGTTGGGAGGGCCCCTTCAGGTTCCCCCTGTGTCAACACGCTGAGGAAACTTCAGATCACCTCCTACTTAACTGTAGTTATTCAAAAGAAGTTTGGAGGCTGGCAGTTGGGTTGCAAACTGATCTTCCTCTTCCCCAAGACATTAAATCCCTCCTCCAAAGTTGGAACGCCCTTTATCCTTTCCAATTTAAGAAGCAAAGTTATGCCTCGGGGCTTTGGCGAACAATTCCAAGGTTTATCCTTTGGGGGCTTTGGTTGGAAAGAAACAATAGAGTTTTCAGGGATAAGAAAGGGAGTGCTCCACTAGTGAGTGCAAAGATTAAAGCACTCTTTGGCGAATGGGCTAGTTATCATCGTCATCCTCGTTACAGCAGGGAGCTGGAATAAAAAGAAGAGCTTTGGCTGGCCCAATTCAAAATCCAATTGCAAACTGGGAACACAGTCAACACCATAACTCAAGAGAATTGGGAAATAAGGACAGGTAGGAATGATTTTGAAAAATGGAAAAACGAAAGGAAGGCCTATATCATGTCCTTTGATGGGGCCTCAAAGGGAAACCCAGGCCAATCAGGAGGAGGAGGAATAATTGTAAATCCAAATGCAGAAGTCATGGTGCGATACGCCATTGGCTTAGGCAACGCCACCAAAAACTATGCAGAAGCAATGGCATTATGGCAAGGCCTGTGCCAAGCTAGAAGGAATGGAATCCGAAATATGACTATCATAGGAGATTCCCGTCTGTTAATCAGTGCCATTATCCGCTCCTCAAAAACTCAAAGCGCACAACTCAATAATGTGCTGGCCAGAATACGCCTCCTCCTTAAAAGGCTCGACTCATACCAAGTGTTTCATGTTCTGCGAGAGTTGAATAAAGAAGCGGATGAGGAGGCAAATAGAGGCGCGCTACTGGCACAAAGTTGCATGAATATAAGCGGCCAGCTAACTAAGGTGGACATACCTTGACCCAACTCCATACCAAAATAAAAGCTCATGCAAGTTGCAAAGTGGGGGACAAGACCAAATCGACAGCGCCTAGACTCAGCCAATAAAGGGGCGCGTGACAGGACAAATCGGGCAGAGGGCGGCCCAAAAAAGATCGGATCTCTTGCACAGAGGAGACAGCAGGACCATCCACCCATACCTCTTGGGGAAAACAATGTTGGGTGAAATGATGAATGCAGGGCGGACAAGCTTAAATTCGGATGCATCCTCAGCCTGGGCGTAGACCCACTCTTAGCTGTGAAGCGAACCCGACTGAGAGGATTTAAGAGTAAGCGATCCAGAGGAGAGGAGATGGCCGCGAGTTCCAGCCGAAACCTCACCATTGAGGAGCGATTGAAACTTCTGGATAAAACGCTGGAAAACTTGAAGCAGACGCTCCAGTACCAGCTCGATTTCCTGGAGAACTTGGACTCGGAGGCAGGCAGACATCTGGAGCAAATGGAGCAAGATATTTCTACTGTAAAAATTGGATTCACAGAGGAGCTTGGCAAATTACACCAGGAGCTGAAGAACCCAAAAGATGAATTTGAGGAAAGGATCGGTCAACTGGAAGGCAAAATTTCCAAGTTGAACATCGAATGGGGGAAAGATCCCAAAGAATAGTCAGCCCATCTCAAGCATCTCAAGCTTCTTCCCTTCTCAAGCATCTTGACATTTTGTATAGAAGTCAAGCCTTTAGAATAAATCTGCTTTCAGGAGAACTAAACCGCCTCTGGGGATGTTAGTTAAATATTGTATTTCTAGTTTTGCTTCTAAGCTTATTACAAGCAGTTGCTCAGTGAAGCTCTGCTATTTTGTAACTGAATAGTGGCCAGTCCACAATTAATACAAATTCCACTAAACGTTTATGTCAAAAAAAAAATTGATTGTCACGTAAGTGATTAACATAAATTAAAATATTAACACCAAATAAATAAAGCTCAACCGTTTATTTGTTAATCAATAATAAAATTTAATATATTCTTTTAAGGATTTTTTTCATATTATCAACCTTTCGACGTTGATCAGCCACAATTATGTGGCTGTGCTAGTTGAAATAATCCTTAATCTTTTATGAAATTACAATGTTACCCTCTACTCATAAACCATTAGAAGTAGAAGTGAAAACAATAATCTCTTGACCTCATAATTACCTTCAAGTTCTTCAGTCACATACAATAAATTATATGACGGATTCATTGTGACGGTTGTTTCCTCCGCTATGAGAATTATAGTTTCTATGGGGATTCAAACAAATGACCTAATATTGTCCTTTAACAAATGACAGCGAACCACAGGCATTTTCTCCGAGAGCCGAGGCTTAATCCACGCAACTCATGAGGAAGCATTGAAGGAACAACTTTGATTACAGTGCTGTATTTTCTGTTCTGCCAACTTGGATAGAAAAAACATGCTTGGAAGAGGATGATTCGGTGAATTTTATCAGGTATATGAAGTGTGGATTTGATGGGTCTGCCCAACATTGTGCATTTGATTGCAAATCAATTGTAATGAGTTTGATGAATCCCAGTGAAGACTTCCAGATAGAAAGGATGTTGCTGTCAAGAAATTGAATGGAAGGAAGCCTACTCAAGCTGCAGAGGAGTTTCTTTCTTAAGTGAAGCTCCTAACCAGTGTCTACCACCGTAATCTTGTTCACTTACTAGGATGTTGCACGCAAGGGCACGACCACTTTCTGGTTCACGAATTCATGTCAAATAACAATCTTTACAACCATTTGTTCGGTAGGTTGCTCTCATCCATACTCCTTGTTTTCTAAAATTATGTGTGTTGGTTAAATTACTTGCATTGAGGCTTTGGAACACTATTAATCTTATCCACAGGAGAGATAAGAAACCCTTTGAACTGGGAAATCCATTTCAACAACTTATCTCGATTGCAGATTCTTTGTCTCCGCCTACTTGGCATGTTGCCCATCTTAGTTTACATGCTGAACGGATTCTTTGTCTCCGCCTACTTGGCATGTTGCCTGTCTTAGTTTACATGCTGAACACTTTGCATGCTAGAAAACCCCTGCTACACCGAAAAATATTTTTTCTCTGTATTCTGTAGCCGCCCTGCAGCCATGTCTGATTAACGTCTCTATTTCCATATCGGTGGGGAGGGTCTAATTGCCATATTCCTTCACAGCTCCCACCCAGTTAGCATCCACTAATCTCCCCTGTTTTTCCACATTATAGTGGGAACAGCTAGAGGCCTTGCATATCTACATGAAGATTGCAAAGTTCACATTATACACAGAGATATCAAATGTGGGAATATAATTCCAGATGACAGATTTCACCCTAAAATCACAGATTTTGGGATGGCTAGGTTCTTCCCAGAAGGCGAAACCCATGTTTCTACCAGAGTAGGAGGAACAAGGTAAGTTGTGCAATTCATTTTTTAACTGTTCTAAGAGGATCTTCTTTAAAGGTGTCGAATCCTGCAATTAATTTCTCTCTTCCACAAATTTGTTAAGAGGTAGAGGCTACACTGCGTGGGCTATTAACAGAAAAAGCTAACGTTTATAGTTATGGGATCGTTGATCTTGAGATCTGTAAGTTTTAAACCTGCGAAGTAAAGCAATGCATATATATTCTTAAGCAATACAGAAATTAATCAATGGCTCATACACAGAATACACAAAGATCTTTACTGGAAACCCTCAACCGGGAAAACCTTTCTTTTTCATTATATCG
>ML783045.1:963280-973442 GCA_009831015.1 Picea engelmannii | reverse complement strand
TTTTCCTCCTAGCTCAGAGGAAGAGGAAGAGGCACACAGAGAAGCAGAGAGAAGGGCAGAGTGTGAGGCTGAGCGCAAGGCAGAGAGGATGCTAGGAGACAGATATGAGTGACTAGAGGGCAGTGGCAAGGCCCCCGTAGATCCAGATGCAGCTTTCATGCAAGTTATCAATGATATGTTAGCTAGTCAACGGACCATGTCTCAGTCCTTGGCACAGGTGGTTGATAGATTGGCTAGAGTGGGCACCCCAGATACACAAGTCCCGCATGAAGCACAGGGGAACTCAGGAGCAGGCAATAGACCCCAGTCACCATCTCGCACATACACCTCTACGAGTAGGATTCCCAAACCCTTGTTTCCCAGTTTCCAGAGGGAACCCCCGGTAGAAGCACCACCACCGATATCATAGAGGCCACCCACTCATGCTAACGAAATTGCAGAGTATAAGAGGGAGTATGCAACATTGGGTCGTGACTTCCATCAGGACATGACCTTAGTCGAGTACTGTGGACTCAGACTCAGGAACCTCCCCAGAGAGCCGCAGAGGGGAGGACCACAACAGCAGCAAGGGCATAACCTCGATTTCATCTGAAAAGTTGGGAAACTCACCATCCCTTCTTTCGACGAATCGTCCAAATACACCGCCAGAGCTTGGGTACAAAAGCTAGACACGTATTACAAGCTCAACCAGATGACTGAGACAGAGGCCATCAGTTTTGCGACCTTACACTTGGAGGGTGAGGCACACAAGTGGTGGTACCATGGATTGGTGACATTGGGTCACAGTCGCATCATCTCCTATAGGGATTTTACAGATAGGCTCATGGACAGGTTTGACAAGAAGGATCCTGAGATACACTTCAAGGATCTAGCCCAGTTGAGACAAACTGGCACAACAAAGGCGTTCATCACAGAGTTTCAGCGGGTAGCTGTGGTAGTGACAGATATATCAGAGCCCAGGCTGATCATGTTATCCACAAAAGGACTCACAGAGCCTTTGAAAGGATGGGTGAAGGCATACAAGCCTCCCACTTTGCAGGATGCCATCCTTCGCACTCAAGATCTGGAAGACGCAGTGCCAAAGACTAAAACTTTCTCCAAACCATTTATGCCCCAGAGGGATCGAGACAAGAAGCCATTCCATAGAGAATGGAAGGGAAAGGAGAAGTTGGATGATGAGACTAGGCGAGAGCTTATGAGGAAAAATATTTGCTTCAACTACAAAGATCCTTGGGTCCCAGGCCACAGGTTCATGGGCAAGGGAGAGATTCATTATATTGAGGTAGCAGTAGATAGCGTGGATAGTGAGGAGGAGAAGCAGGACAGTGGATCCACTAGTTCAGAGGAGGATTCAACACCAACAGAGGAGCAGCCTCCCCGTAGACCACCGACACCGGCAGGAGCCCATCCTCCAGTAGTCCCACAACCGCCAGAACATGCTAATAGGAGGAAACCAGCAAAGGGAGGTGTCATAGCGACCCTTTCTGGTGCTCCTAGGTATGATACCCTCCGTATCAGAGGGATTATCCAGGGGCAACAAGAAATTGCCCTAATAGATGGTGGGGCCACCCACAACTTCATCGACACTTCACTAGTATCGATATGGGCACTTCAGACAGAGGAGTTTGAGGGGTTTGATGTTGCAGTAGCAGATGGCCACACAGTGGAGTGTCTAGACAGATTTTCAAACTTAGAGATGAAGTTAGGAAACTACACAGTGAGAGACACATTTTATGTGGTTGACCTATTGGACACAAATGTGGTGTTAGGATTTCAGTGGATGATTATCTTGGGAAAAATCACTACCAACTACCAAACCTTGGAAATGGGATTCAGAGATCAGGATGGGAAGAAGGTTGTTCTAAGAGGTATGTTGATAGGAGCACCCAGAACAGTTTCAGCCAAGAGGATGGAGAGGATATTTAGACATGGGGAGGTAGCATATGCTGCAGAATGCTTGATCACTACTCAGAAGGATTCCGAAGGTCAACAACAATACCATACAGAGATCAAGAATTTATTGGGACGACATCAACAGGTCTTTGAGGCAATTCCACCAGGGAGACCACCTGACAGGGGGTTTGAGCACACCATTGAGTTTGAGGAGGGGGCCAAACCTATGATCACCCCCCCCTATCATCATCCTAGGAGGTTCAAGGATGAGATAGAGAAATCAATCAAGGAATTGTTGGCGATGGGACACATCAAACCGAGCAGCAGCCCATTTGCTTCTTCAGTTGTCTTAGTTTGAAGAAGGATGGCACCATGAGGATGTGCATTGATTACCGAGCCTTGAACAAGAAAACCATCAAGAACCGATACCCTATCCCACGCATTGACGAGTTGATGGATGAATTGCATGGGGCAGGTTTTTTCTCAAAAATTGATCTACGCTTTGGATATCATTAGATCAGCATCCGAGAGCGGGACATATAGAAGACGACATTTTGATGTCATTTTGGACACTTCGAGTTCCTGGTTATTCCATTTGGGCTAACCAATGCACCTACTATATTCCAGTCTTGCATGAACCATATATTCAGGGATCAGTTAAGGAAATTAGTCTTGGTTTTATTCGATGACATCTTGATCTATAGCCGTTCATGGAAAGAGCATACGAGGCACCTGGATGAGGTATTGAGCATCATGGAGGCACAATCATTATATGCTAAAGAGTCCAAGTGCAAGTTCGGTATGACAAAGTTGCTTTACTTAGGCCAAATCATCAGTGCAAAGGGGGTACAGGAGCACCAAGAGAAGATTAGGGCCATTATGGATTGGCCGACGCCCAAGAACGTGATAGAATTGAGGAGTTTCTTCGAGCTGTGCAGCTATTACAGGCGGTTCGTCCAGGGTTTTTCTCATCTTGGAGCACCGCTGACAGATCTTACCAAGCATGGGGCCTTCATATGGACCAAGAATTCACAAGAATCCTTTGATCAAATGAAGGAAGTCATGGGCACTTGTCTAGTGTTGGCACTACCAGACTTCACCTTGCCATTTGTACTAGAGTGTGACGCATTCGACGAAGTGATCGGTGCGGTTTTGATATAGTGAGGACACCCCATTGTATTAGAGAGATAGAAGCTTAATCAACCTGATAGGTTATACTCCATTTATGACAAGGAAATGTTGGCAATCATGAATGTCTTGACCAAGTTCAGACAATATTTGGTAGGCAACATATTCGTGGTCAAGATTGATCACAACAATTTGAAGTATTTCCTTGAGCAGAAGGACCTCAGTGAGCACCAACAGAAATGGGTGACGAAGGTACATGCATTCGACTTTGACATAGAGTATGTCAAGGGGAAGAATAACATTATGGCCGATGCACTATTGAGGAGACCTGCGACATGTTCTTTGATGGAGATTTCAGCAGATTGGAAATCCCACTTGTTAGTGGAATATTCCAAGAACAAGTTCGCTTGTGAGGTGATGGATGGGCAGACACAGGATGATCAGTATAAGGTCATTGACAATGTCACATTTACAAGGATAGAGTCTATTTAGTGCCAGATTCAGGGCTTAAGAAGAAGATCCTCACCGTAGTTCATGATTCACCTCTAGGAGGCCATTAGGGGTTTTTCAAAACCTACAGACAGATCAAAGAGAGGTTCTCATGGAAGGGCCTCAAACAAGACGTTATGAGACACGTCAGTGAGTGTGTGACTTTCCAGCAGAACAAGTCAGAGCATGCTCTTCTAATAGGGCTACTTCAGACACTCCCCATTCCAGAGCAGAAATGGGAGAGTATATCTATGGACTTCATCACTGGTCTACCCAAGGTTTAGGGTAAGGACTATATCTATGTAGTGGTCGAAATATTGATCAAGTTTGCTCACTTCTATGCCATACTGACAGAGTATAGCGCAGTTCAGGTAGCCACGCTTTTCTTCAGGGAGGTCTTCAGACTTCATGGGTTGTCGAAGAACATCGTCAATGATAGGGACAATCGGTTCATAGGGACATTTTGGAGAGAGTTGTTTTAGTTGGTGGGGACAGAGTTGACACCTAGCACCATCTATCACCCTCAGACAGATGGGCAGACTGAGATTGTCAACAAGTGGGTTGAAGGGTTTTTGAGGAACTATGTAGGAGGACAACAAAGAACGTGGGTAAAGTGGTTACATTTAGGAGAACATTGCTACAACACCACCTTCCACATGTCCATTGGTATGACACCCTTCCGAGCATTGTACGAATATGATGATCCCACTTTGGTAGACTTGGTCTTCGAGGAGAGCAAAGCTCCCAAGGCCAAGGATTGGATCATAGAGAGTCATGAGATTCTCAAGTTGTTGAAAGAGAACCCGTAGACGATGCAAAACCGATAGAAGATAAGTGCGGACAGGCACAGGATAGAGTCTAGATTTGAGGTTGGAGATTTGATTTTCTTGAGACTCCAACCCTAAAGACAATCATCTCTGAAGAAGAGTGGGGCCAAGAAGCTCAAGCCCTGATTTTATGGTCCTTACAAGATCATGCGCCGAGTAGGCGAGGTTTCTTACGTGCTAGAGCTTCCAAAGGGGAGCAAGATTCATAATGTGTTCCACGTGTCTTCCCTAATAAAGGAAGTGGGACAATTCATTAACACATCAGAGGAGCTTCTCCCTTTGGATGAGGAGGGACAGTTGGAGTTAGTTCTGGAGGAGGTTTTGGAGTTTCGAGAGCGAAAACTAAGGAGCAGGGTCATTATAGAGTGTTTGATCAGATGGAGAGGGCTTCCAGTAGAGGACGCTACTTAGGAGAGCGAGCAGGTGTTGCAACACCCTGGACTGGTATTGCTTGAGGACAAGAAATTTTGGGAAGGGAGGATTGTAATGTCCCTTTCCAAATAGGAGCTCCAGAAGAGGAGGCTTAATGGTCTAAACCTCCCCGTTAGACTATAGCTAGGGACAAAGAGGGGTAAACAGGGTTACTAGAGGTCACTCCAGTCACAGGTGTTATATTCGGCAAGTGACATTGAGCTAAAAAGGGTTAAAAGTGCTTTTAAGTCATTATGAGCTAAAAATAGAAGTCAACAATGAATTAGGGTTTCAACTGTGATTTAGGGTTTTAGAAGTCAACATCGAATTAGGGTTTCAACATGATTTAGGGTTTTGGAAATCAACAATGAATTAGGGTTTCAGCATGATTCAGGGTTTTGGAAAGCTATAAAGGAAGCGTCAGCGACCTAATTCATCATTATGCAGATTATGACTTGTCATTGAGGAGAAGAGGCGCATCTCAGGAGAGATAGTTCAGTGTATTCTAGGAGAAAGACACCAGTTGGTTGATTTCGGTGTTGAAAGACACACCCTAGTCATCGGGAAGATCATTTAGGTGTTCCATCATTCTTCATTGATTCTCCAGTGCTCCCATATTCTGGGTATTATCTTTTAGTTGCTTATTGGTATTCCTGCTAAGATCCTTTTGTATTTTGATCTAGCCGAGTGTTGTTATTTTATTTAGCCACAGTTGCTTATTTATATTCCGGCTAAGATCCTTTGTATGTTGATCTAGTCGAGTATTGTCAGTTATTCTGCCGCATTCGGCCATTTTGTAATCCACAGAGATATCATAATACAAACTTTGCAGTCCTTTGTCGCGTTTATTATTTGTATGATCATTTATATGTTGTAAACCTTTGATCCTACACACACATTAGCAACGTTTCCTAGACTAGCCAAGTCAGGAACATTACATGCTAAAATAAGAACAAACTCTCATGAGCTACATAGTGAAACTGGGCGTTGGACAATTCCAAAAACACCCTGGGATGAAAGAATCTGACATCTTTGTGACACTAAGAGGGTTGACGATGAAAAACACTTTCTCTTATATTTCCCTCTCTGTGCCCTAAATAGATCCCAAATATAAATATAATTTTAAACAAATCGAAGTAATTTCTTACCTTAAGGTTGATAGTTAATCATCATCATCATCGACATCATCATCATCATCATCATCATCATCATAGATATGAATGGAATTCAAGAACAATGCATGTATGAGCAAAGTAAAAAGTTACATTTATTGACGTATCAATATATTTGTTGAAGTATGTATGCAACTATTTGAACAACAATAATTTATTAAATAGTTGTGAAGAATTAAACAAGGTCTACAAATGATCTTATAGAGGAAAGATCAAAGAAAAACTTGCAAGTATATTTTAATCCTTAAAAGAAAGAAATTTGTGTTTTGATAGTATGTTTAACTTTTGTATCATGTGAAGAATAGTATGAATTTAAAAGTTTACATTGAGTACGTACACATATAGAGGGCTATACCAGTTAAGAATATTTTGAAGATAGATTTTAGAGCTCAAAATATATATTTATTAAATTTATTTCTATATTAAATAACACATTTTTTAAATATTAAAATATGGAGTGGAATGATAGATTCATGACTTAAATAATAACATGTGTGTTGAAAATGAAAATAATTTGATAACTATGATAAATATGTCACTAGGAATTAATAGAGCACAAAATTCTATAAGATATTGAATTTTTTTATTTTACATATAAAAAAAAATATTTTATAAATATTACACAACGTACTGTATATACAATTTATGTAAATCTTTATCATGTTTTGTTTTGCGAGTTTAGGTGGAGTTACTTGGGGCCAATTTTTGAGGAGAATTTGTGAATTTATGTGAGCTACTTATGGTCAATTCTCGAGAGAAATTACTGGCACTGCCATCTAGCAAGTGATGAGGTTTCTCCTCTGCTATTATCATCACCTGTCATATCATATTATCGGAATTTAGAAAAAAAAAAATTCAAACATTGAAAAAGAATTTCAATCATATTATCATCTGTAAAGCTGTAACATCATATTGGTAAGAATTTATGGTATATAGAAATTCTTTTGTCCAAGTTTGAAAATGTCCATAATGATGGAAAAATTGTATTTGTAAACGTTGTGAAGATACAAAGAACTTGTCCTCAAACTTTACAATGGTAAAAAACTTTTCATTATTTACATAGTTGAATCTCCACGCGGAAACTTGTCATTGGATTTCACATATTTAAAAAGAAATCATTATTTACAAAATTGGTTATCATAGAGTTTTCACTACAATATTCCAAACAAATCACTCTAATATTTTGATAAAATTTCTAAAAGATATATCGAAATAAGTCACTTTAACATTCGGGACACAATTTCAAAAAGACTTTCTCCAAACAAAAGCCTTGCGGAAAGACGGAGAAAATACAGTGCCCGTCTTTGTCTTCATTAAAGTTTTTTTTAGACAATATTAGTGGGATGATACATGAAGTCAATTTTAATTTGATTTTAGATGATGTGTGTTAGCGTCAGAAGTCACTCCTGGATAGCAGCAGGAGTAAGCATGAGGCCCATCATTTTATGTCACGATTTGTTAAAAGGGGGTGATCGAATGGAAGTGACAAGATCTGAATTTCCTCTACCCTGCTGGGATCAATTCTCACTCCCTCTGCTGATACTATATGGCCTAACAGCTTTCCCTCCTTCATAGCAAACAAATATTTCTTGGGATTTAAGGAAAGGACAAACCCTCGACATTTCAAGAAAACTTTCCTCAACTGACAGCGGTGCTCCTTATTAGACTTGGAGAAGACTGTGATGTCATCGAGATAGATCACCACAAACTGATATTTCTCCCCGATGAAGGCTATGTCCATGGCTCGCTGGAATGTTGCTCCTGCATTCATTAATCCAAAAGGAATTTTGGCATACATGAATGTGCCCCAAGGAGTGGTGAAGGTTGTTTTTTCTCTGTCCTCAGACATTACTGATATCTTATTATAGCCAGAAAAACCATCAATCATGGATATCCTATATGCACTAGTTACCCTCTGCAATATGTGTTCCATGTTGGGCAAGGGATAGTTGTCTTTCTTTGAGCTCTTGTTCAGGTTCCTGAAATCAACACAGAGCCTAATTTCTCCACTTTTCTTCCTCACCTGGACCAAATTGGCCACCCACTAGGAATATATCAAGGGGACAATGATTTGGGCATCTAATAACTTCTTCACTTCTCTCTCCATGACAAGAAACAACATGGGATTTATCTATATTAGCTTCTGCCTAAATGGCTTAGCCTCTTCCTTCAGTGGGATCTTATGTTCGATGACAACTGTGTCATATGTCTTGAGGTCTTCATAGGTCCATGCAAAAACATAAGCAAATTCCCTTGATAACTTGGTATATTCGACCCTCTGCTCTTTGGTCAAACTTCTTGACAACTTGACAAACTTAGGCTCCTTTTGTGTGTCGATATTGCACTCTGTTGTATCAACATCTCCACTTGAAACCCTACCCTTTACTATCACATCATTCCCTTCGAATAGTCTTTCTAAAGGGACTAGTCCCTTCAGAATGTGATTGCTAGGCAAATGAATAATATGGTGATCAACAATTTTATTTAAAAATATTTTAGGGTGAGGGTGACTTTCAAGATCAGGATCTTGATCAATGTGCAATGTAGAAAATTCATCGACAGACTGAAGAAATTTTTTGATTTCAAGATCATCTTCGAATACCTTCCAATGTTTGATATTTTCTGGAACAGATGGCCTATATCTTATCTCGACCTCATATTTGATCTTAGGTGGCAGAGGGATCTTGAACAGACTAGCTGAGAGAGCTAAGAAATCGGCCAAAGTATTTTCCTCTCTTGGAATGAAAGAAATATTGAAAGCTGAGAAGAAATTATCAATCAGGTCCCACACTTCATTTTTGTAACTCTTGAGTCAAGGATGATTAGCCCGATAAGCATTTTTTACTTGCTGGATTATCAACTCAACATCTTCGAACACTACTACCTCCTTAATTCCCATTTCTTTTGCATCCCTCATACCCATAACAAGAGATTCATATTCTGCCACATTATTGGTAGCTTCAAATTCTAGCTTGTATGACAGGTATATGGTTTCCTACCAAGGGGACACAAGAACCACTCCAGTGCCAGTGACTTCACTAGAAGAAGCTCCGTCGAAGAACATTTTCCAAACAGAGGTGGTTGGAGGAGGTATCTCATGATTTAATATGGGTTGCTTTCTTATTTGAAAAGGGGCTTCAGGAGTCTCAGTGATCTGCAATAAACTAGACCCCAAATCAGTGTCAAGCGCAAAGATGGGGTGATTAGTGGGGTCTACTTCGTCACTGACAATGTAGGCCAACTGAGCTTCTTTGTACAATCTCCTATGTTCCCCTCCAAATACTGGAATGGTGGCATATGTGAGATCCATCTATAATGTTCCTTCAAGTTTTTTAATCCAAGATCTTGACAACAACATACCGAACTTTGGGGGAACATCAGCTACTACAATGTCCATTACCACACTCTTCATTGGCAGCTGAAATAAAGAGACCACCAAGTCTTTGATGACTCCAAGGCATTGCACCCTCCTTGAATCAAAAGAGTACAAATCGTGATAATCCTTTGTCACTTCTAGTCCCAATTCTTCCATGACTATTTTGGGCATAAGGTTGTGGGAAGCTTCTGAATCCATGAGGCAATTATGGAGCACCTTATCATGTATGTTCAGGGATGTGTAGAAGGGAGAGGATAAATCACCTCTGTCTTCTACCATGAATCCTAGGACAACTGCTATCTTTTCATCTTGAAAATTTATTGAGTCTGTAGAAGGTTGGGGGGACTCAGATTGTAGTAGCTTGTAGAGGGACCTTTTGAAATATTCATTTTTAACTAGCTCTAAGAGGGGTACGAGAATTCTAATCTTTTGAATTTCATGCTCAAAACTAAAGGAGGAAAGAGGCATAGGAGCTTCCCTTACCTCAGAGACAGGTTCTTTGGTTGTTGGCGAAGTATTTTGAGTTTTCTTTTCTTTAGTAGTGATTGTAGCAGGTTTAGCAGATTTTTCCGCTATGAGGGGCTGATCATGGCTATCAAATTTTCCTTTTTTCTTCTTTGACCTGAGATGATATCTATTAGGAGTGTTATTTGTTAATGTTTATGCTATTATTATAGTTCTTTGCATTTCATAAATATAAGAGCATAATAAGCACAAGATCATTGAGAAATACACATCCACAATAGACACAACATTTATCCTGGGAAACCCTCTAGGGGAAGAAAACCCAGCAAAAACTTCCTTATCATAAATAGCTTATCAAATGTTCAAGAGATAACTCAACCAATATAGAAAATCCTCCTCCA
>ML783045.1:942544-956840 GCA_009831015.1 Picea engelmannii | reverse complement strand
AAAAGGGGATTTGGTCCTTATACAATTACCGACTTGATTAATCCTCAATGGGGATTAATCTAATAATAAAAATAATAATAATGACATGATTAATCCACAATGGGGATTTAATCCAAATAACAAAATAATAAGAATGCTCTTCGTAGTTACATTATTTCAACATTATTGGCCTTTTCCCCTTTACCCAACTCATTGAATTGAATGTTCATATGGGATATTTCATATGCAGATTGAGTCAAATGGGGAAAAGGGGAAGTGTCTTCAATACAATGAATTACGAGGTCGAGCTCATCTATCTCCTCTCCTTCCTCATGAGCAACTAGGATATTTTGGAGAGGGGTTTTAATCCTCTGATCATCTATGTCTTTGCTCCTTTGTTCCCTTGGCAAAGCCTGTGGCACATTGTTGCTAGGCCTACTGAAGCCTCTATTATCAGTATTTTGGAGATTTCTGTACATGGACTTCCCTTCCAACTCCCACCTTTCCATTCTAGCCGAAAGTGACTTTATCACTTTAGTTACCTCGTCCGTCTGAAGGGGAAGGGGAGAGGAATTGGATGGGGAGGCTTCGGGTCTCTTCCTGGATATGTCTCTATCGGCCTTATTCCTAAGTCGGTCAACAACCAATATGTTAGATTCTACTTCCACGGCTGCATCATGCATGTGAGCCAAAGTAGTGGATCTCCTTTTCCTCAACAAAAGGCAGAAATCGGGATCAAAAGCACTAGCATAAGTGATATTAGCAGAGGCTTCTGAGGGATTTATTTCAGTGGGGATATTATTGTACATTTTATTGAATCTCTTGGAGAAGTTAGAGACAGACTCTCCTTCCTTTCTCTTCAAAGACCCAAACTCTGTCATGTAATACATGAAGTCTTTTTTGTCTCCCCACTGTCTCAAAAAGGTATTATCCAAATCCTCAATCCCATCAATAGATCTAGGAGGCAGGGCCCTAAACCACTTTCTAGCCTTGCCTTCAAGGCTATGGACGAAAATCCTCATCCATACGTCTGCATGAACGATAACATGATCATCTGTAAAACTGTAAAAGGCTTCAAGGTGTTTTTCTGCAGCTATGTCCCCTTCGCCTGTAAACCTGGGCAGCTGCTTAAGGTAGTCGTTTGTTGGAAGGGCATTGAGAGGCTGAGGTAACAAAAGGGGAGTATACCTAGCAGCTATTATAGCCTCCATTCTCGTCATGGGGGGATTTGATCCTACCCTAGGAATATTAGGTGGAGGAGAATTCGAAGGAGAAGGAGATCGAATAGGGGATACTGGAAATGAACTTCTAGGTGGAAGGGGAAACAATGGGGGATTCAAAGAGAAGGATAAAGGGCTTGAGTCAGTAGATGCTTCTCTCTGTGCAGTGGCAGCAACAATAATAAGAGGAGGAGTGGTAAATCTAGGTGTGGGGAAATCTTCTGTGGTCCAGGGTCTATGCCAAGGTACAACTTCATGGGAGAGGGGAGTGACAAGGATTTCTCCCTCCAATTCCAGACCAGGAGAGGAAAACTCAGTAGGAACACTCCCGAAATTTAGGAAACGGGAAACTTCAGAAAATGGTCTGCTAGGAAGATGAGAAGAAGAAAATGGAGTTCCTACAGAAGGAGATGGAAAATTACCTGGTTCAGTGGTGGAAGTTTCTCCTTCAGAGGCCTTTCCTTTTCTAAAAATCACCTCTGGATCAACGTCAGGTGTAGCTAGAGGCAGTTGTGGATGGGACTGCGTGTGTCTACCTCTGGAATCAACATTTAAAATAGCAGGTTCTCCATAGTGGAGTCGTCACAATGGAGTTGCCAACTGCACAATAGCAATCTCGTAGGGATCTGATGCCTGATGCACCTTCAAAATCAGAGGCTCGATGTCGTTCAATCCCAGGGAAAATTTTCAACTTCGTCCCCAGCAACGGTGCCGCAAATGTTAGCGTCAGAAGTCACTCTTGGATTGCAACAGGAGTAAGCTTGAGGCCCATCATTTTATGTCACAATTTGTTAAAAGGGGGTGATCAAATGGAAGTAAACTCAGAACAATATCGCTCACTCAGAAAAATGGGTTGGAACAGCAAGGACATGCAAGGTCTTGATCTAACTTAAGCCATTAAATTTTCATAGTGATGAGTAAGTGAAAGAAAATAAAGGGGAAAAGTCTCAGATATGAGATCCTCTCAGACCAAAGAAACTTCAAAGTAAACCTCAAATGTTGCAGAACTAATACAATCAAACATGCATTATATAGTTACAACAACACCCGACTGGATCATCCATACCCGGGCTTCAGATTCAGAGGAAAAAGGAAAGGAGGAGACTGGATGCCATTAAAAAATAAATCTCAAAATATTATTCTATAACCCGAGAACTAGAGGCTTTGTTAAAGCTTTACAGTTGAGAGCTTTTCTCTACCATCGATCCTTACAAAAATACAAAAACTGAGTATATATACTCAGAGCAATTCGCCCCCTTGGAAACAGGAGGGTAGATGAGACATTAAAGTCTAACTTAGCGTGCGCAGGTTCTTCTGATCAGTCGAGGACATCAGATCGGCATGGCTCTTTTAGGAAAACCCTCACACAGGATGACCTTGGGCAGACTGCCTACCAGAACCTCCATGCCTTGCATTCATGGCTTAAGCTGAGGTCTCAACCACATGCTCAATATTCATTAACTTCTTTTTCCCATGGAGGGTGGCCGAGACTGAAAACATAAAGAGAGACCATGTGTCCTTTGAAGTCCCGATATTCGAAATGTCGAAATGGCTCATGGGCGCTTTTCGCATTTCATGTTTTGGGGGTTCGAAACGTAGAGGAAGAACGAGACCCCGTGTCCTTTGAAGTCCCGGTAGCCGAAATGTTGAAATGGCTCCCGGGCGCTTTTCACATTTCGCATTTCGGGGTTTCGAAACACAATGGAAGAGAAAGATCCTATGTCCTTTGATGTCTCGGTAGTCGAAATGATGAAATGGCTCCTAGGTGCTTTTCGCATTTCGCGTTTCAAGGTTTTGAAATGCAGTGGAAGAGAAAGACCCCGTGTCCTTAAAAGTCTCGGTAGACGAAATGCCAAAATGGCTCATCTTTTCTTGATTTTGGCCATAAGAGATGAGCTCATGCGCTTGACCTCATGCAACTCTGCGACTCAAGCCTACCCGATGATCGTTGATCTACTCCATCTGTGGATTCTCGTCGTTGAAAACAAAATGCCCACTCGCTTGATTTTAAGCCTGAAACGGACTTCTTCTGTGTGTTGTGCTTGACGTTCATGGCTGTGGCCTTTGAATAAAACACATTTGATGGGTTTTTTAAAACCCCATTTCCACGCATTTACACCAAGGACTTGAAATCAGAGAGAAACACCACCTTGCAAGAATTGGCACTAACAATGTGGATTATTTAAAGTTGGAAAAAGACTCAAAATATTGTTTTTTTAAATTATTATAGAATTAACTTACTCTCCCAATCAGATATGAACAACTATAAAGTTAACTTACTCTCCAATAAGATATGAACAGGACTTTGTGATTTTTGGGAATATGAACAGGACTTTGTGATTGTTGGGAAAAAAAATTAGTTAGTCATTTGTTGGGAAAATGTTAATTGATCGGAGAAAACAACTTATACGTGACACACATCCCAACACTTTACCAGTTACTTAATAAAATATGTGTAATACATGTATCTCCATTGGTCGAACACTTAAATTAAGCAACTAATCTTCACTCGATTGTTTAGTAATGGTGGTATACACTCAAATGCATAAATGTATTTAGTCCTAAAAAAACCGAAGGCATTTGGATCATACAAAGTTAGCAACTCAAATCCGTAGATTCAATAATTTCTCATTAAATTTTATGCAAAATTAAACGGATAGTATCCCCACAAAACAACCAAAATGTCAACTCAAGACAAGTCATAATGACCCTTTCCTGCTTATATTTTGTTGGTGGTTGACCCTTAGATGGTTATTGACCACTGAGAACTGTATTGTCACCATCTAGCTTTGTCTTCTTTAAAGTGTTCAATCATACAAACTTGAAAAACACGTTCAATATTACATAACTTGTTTTCACGGCATATCAAGTACAAGTTTAATTATTTGCCATAAATCATAACATATGTTACAATTTTAAATATCTAAATGTTGGAATAATGTCGAAATTAGGAGATTTTGAATAATGTAAAAATTAGGGTCTATTATTAAGTTGTTGTGTGTCTTTCTCAAGTTTAGTGTGCGAGTGGTTTCAGATCCACAATTGGAGGTGGGTCCAAGTTTGTTGTGTGAAATGTCAGTCATAAAATGTAATTGTTTTTCTCTGATTAATGCAAGGATGTGAGCATCGTCTCACTTGTGAAATTGTGAGATCTCAGTTGTATTTAATTTCTCTATTTTTAACTTGGTATTAGAGCGCAGATCAGAGTGTGAGGTTGCATCATTTGTGATCCGCGTGGAGTAAGAGCGTGTGACCTGTGTGAGAGAAATTTTAAGTGAAAAGACGACCTACAATTTTGTCGGTTACGTGTTCCATCTAGGTGAGAAGAGTGATCCACACAATCTTGTGTGTGCAACCCGCGTAATCAAGTGTGTGCAACCTATTGACTAGTGTGATCTGCAAAGACTTGGAGTGTGAGGAAATTGATGTGTGTCCTAGCGTGAAGGAGTCTCATGTTGGCATTGTCATCTTGAAAGTTGGATTGGAGTGTCGTGTGAAAGCTATATTGGAGGAGCCGGTTGTTGTGTCGTGTGAAGGATGGATTGGAACACTTATTGGGAATCATTGTCTCACCTTTTTCTGCCCATTGTCATCGTGTGACTATGTTTTTGTTCTACATGGGGGAGTCATGAGTGTTTTCTATGAGAGCTAATCGTTGTGTGTAAGAGGAGTTTTGCGTGAAGGTAAATTTATTATTGAGCTACAGCTTGTTGAATTATATGTTTGAGGAAGATGTATAATCCTCTTGCGGATTCATACTTAATTGAATTGACTAAATTGGATGGAGAAAATTACGTTAATTGGAAATTTAAGTTGACGAATTTGCTTGAAGCCTATAATTTGTGGTCAATTGTGAGTGGGGATGAAGTCAAAACCACTATTGTTTCCTCCATTCCAGATTGGGATAAACGAGAAATGAAAGCTAAGGTGTTGTTGTGGATGTCCGTAAAGGATAACATAATCCCTCACATGAGAGATTGTAAGACTTCCAAGGAGATGTGGGATGTTCTCAAAGGTTTGTATGAAACTTCAAATGCAAACCGAATCTTATTTTTGAAAACTAATCTTTTATTTATTAAAATGGAAGCAAATGAAAGAATAGGCAACTTCATTTCTCACATCAAATGTAATACCCCAAGGACGTGCCCCAGTTATATTATGAATTGTAATCATGTTTTGTAGGCTGGTGAGTCGAGTGTTGATAAGCTGGCGGGCTTATGTGTTTATTAGGTTGGAGAGCCTAAGTGTTAAAGGCCAACAACCTATTTTTGTATATGTAATTATGTAGAATATTAATAAAGATTAAACATCGTTGCGTACAGACCGACCACAAAGAAAGAGTGATGGGGGACTAAGATTCCATAGGGTGGGTAAGGAGAAAGGGGTTGAAAGGTTGGAAAGAGGGGTTAATATTAGGGGCTTAAGTCCTTGAGATTAATAATTTATTATTATTCCAAAGCTGTGTGAAAGACATGTTTTTTATCCTAAATCCTCGGAAAGGCATTGGGTGCAAAAAGGGAACGCATGCAGCTCCAGGAAGACAAGTGTCGACCTAGGTGCATGCAGTTAAAAGATGAAGCATCAGTTGTGTTGGGGGTTGGCTTACCATTTTCCATACTCTGTGAATTGGGGTGGGAGTCTCCGCGAGTTTCCTATGGATACCATCACGCATTCCTAGAAACAAGAACCATGAAGAAAATCAATGTATTCCTGTGAATCACGTGGCCTCTGTATTCTACCTTTGCAATAGTCATGCACACACCCGAGACCCAAAATCTATGAGTCGTTCTATGTCTTCTGAGGAACTCAACACTTGGGTAATCACCTTAGTCGTGCCATGTTTTAGTGTGGGTTTTTGCCACCTGTGATGCCATGCCCATCTGTTGTTTCTTTTGTCACCCCTGTGTGAATGAGTGTTGAACAATTGTTTTTGTCCTCACCTAGCTAGAGCTGAGTCGAAGAGTGTGCTGAAGAAGTGGGTTGTCAGGCCCGTGGTTGAAGAGTAAGGTTTTCAGGCCTGTGAGCATCTCTCTCCGAGTGAGAGAGTTTGTTGGGAAGTAGTTTTCTCCCAGAGAGAGTCCACCACCAGCTACGGAGCTCTAAGAATTATTGATTCAGCCTATTGTCGAGACCCAGAGAGGGAGGTGAAGCAGCCGATGGACTGTGTGATAGTGAAGGTGTATACTCCTGGGTGGAACAAGCATGTGGGGAATGAGAGTCTGTGAGTAGTGGGCGTAAGAAGGCTCTTGGAGAGAATCCTTTCGATTGCACTATGCAGTTTTGTTGTAACCGCAACCTAGTTTAGGATTCCCTTGCCTTGGGTGGAGCTTAGTCCCGGCTCAGGGGTGACCCACTTCTGAGCGTGATGAGCAGCGTGGTCTAAGTTTGGGAGGTTCGTGGAAGGTCTGCACGTAGTTCGTGGAATTACTCCAGTCTAAAAGATAAGTAATAATTATGTGCTTAATTTATATGTTATGGATGTCTATGTCTTTGAAATGTTATCATGTATTATGTTGCATGTATGAATTATTGTTAATTCCATTAATTCTATATGTTAGCAGTAATTCTGTGAATACTCTATATTGTTTGGTTAAATTTCATTAAATATGGATGTTATATATATATATATATATATATATGTGTGTGTATGAGAATGTTTTGCGTAGTAGCATTGCCCAATAGTGGGGTTGATGGTCGGGGACATTACAATATGGTATCGGAGCCATGGTTTCAACGTTGAACCTAGATGGGCCGGATAAGTGGTCCGTAGACCCAAGGTTTCGAGTGGAAATGGTGTTCGGAGGAACCAATTTCGAACCTTAGAATGTTTTTGAATGCCAAGGGGTTACTTGGCCACGTTTCGAAGCCCAAGAGGAGTAGCTGTATTATAAAAACCATGAAAAACGTGGTATTGGGCCGCAAAGTAATGTGGGCCTTAGGATCTGCTGGGAAAAGGAGAGTCCTTTATGACCGTCAGATCCGGAGAAGGTGCAGGAAGATTATCCTGGAAGCATTTAAGATTTCGGCAATTGGAAGAAATGGAATGCGTTGAGGCACAAACTTTCGAATTTCCGAAGCTCTGAAGTCTTGGAATAGATCTACACCGTATATCTGAGGGGAGATCTTGACTGTTAGATATTGAGAAGTTGCACGCGGGTTAGTCACGAGAACCCTTCAGAATTTGAAAAATCGAAAGATTGGAAGAGAAGAGAGGTGAACACCTCTGAAGCAAGGAATCATGAAGTGGATATCGACCGTTGGTTGCGGGGAGAGAGAAGGATCGTTGATTATCCAGGGAGAGTCTGGACCTGCGAAAATCGGGAGAAGGGGAAAGTGCTAATGCACAAACTTTCGAAGCCCGAAGTTTCGAAGTGAAAGGGTATACGTGGTGGGGTCAGATGACGTCTCCTGGGGTGATGTGGACCTTTCTATGTGTACTTCGTTCCATCGCCTTAGTTGGTGAAAACTGTACTATGTGGGCCCGGAGGATAGAGAAGCCAGAAGTTCATAATTCGAGAGATTTAAAGGGAAGCAAGTGAGAAAGATTCTGAAAACCGAAGTCTTGAAGCTCTGAAGTCTCGAAGCTTCGATGAAAGAAGTTCCACAATGAGTGTCAACCATTGGATGCTCGGTAGACATGGACCGTTGATCCACCCTACTTCACGAGTTGTTAATTCAGAATTCCAAGAGTCTGTTGTGATGTATTATGAAGACTTCAGAACTCTAAGTCCTGATTAAGAACCTATCCATCTAGCATTTGGTCACAACCCATGGTCGCATGGGTTGGGGATAAGAGAAAAGGGCTAAGGCATGAAATTTTTATAGAGCCGAGCAGAGCTCAGAAATTTCATGAAATCAGAACGCTTTCTTAAATCAAATTGGTTTTAGAATGTGTGGGATTTGTTAAGGAATGATGACCTGACAAATTTTGGTTCACTGCACGTTGTGTTTGTAGAGTTCAACGAGTGTCATAACCAATTAGAGTTGGCACTGAGTGCAAATAAATGGAAGAGGCATGGATTGCTTCCAGTTCAGAGAATGAAATAAAAGGAATGGATGTCCATTTGGGGGTTGAAGGATCGAACTCCAATGGGCATGGAGAAGAGATAGATAAGGAAGGGCATATGATGAAAATCATTGATCGATTGCAGAAATATGCCCAGACTAACCGAACAGATAACAGGAAGCTCATGAAATCTAAGGAACAATAGGGAGAATTCAACGTAAAGTTGATGAAGAGTTTGGAGAGAATATAAAAGAAGTTGGACAAGGAGAGTAACTCGAGCAAAATAAGGAGTCACCAGACTTCTGAGGGAAGAAGATCAAGGAGTGTTGGTAGACACCATCATCACTCCCAAGGTCACTCCAAGAGGAGGGAACATAGTAGTTCAAGCCGATATCCTACCAGAAATGACAAGAGATCTGGAGTGTATGAACTGAAGGGAGAAATGAACAAGATTAAGCCTCCTACATTTGATGGAGAACACAAGAAGGAGGAAGATATTGAGACATGGTTACTTAGCATGAGGAAATATTTCCAGCTGTATAATTATTCCTCTCATGCAGAAGGAAGAATTGCAATGTATCAACTGAGAGGAAAAGCATCCATGTGGTGGGATCAACTTGTGCAGGTTCAACACATTAGAGAGAAGGATGTTACCTGGAAGGAATTCAAGAGGTATTTCGAAAAGAAATACTTGACTAAAAGATATTATGATAGAAAGATGAAAGAGTTATTTGAACTCAAGTTCAGTAGCATGACCATTGATGAATACGAACGAAGATTTTTTGGAATTGCTGAAGTATGTCCCGTTCATCAAAGATGAGACTGTCAGAATTCAAAGGTATCTGAGTGGACTGCCACCCTCCATCGGTAACAAGATCCAATATGATGACCCAAAAACTATGGAAGAAATGATAAGAAGAGATAAATGCTTATATGAGTAGCAAGAAGGAAATCCCACTTTTTGGAAGGCTTGGGATGACCAGAAGAAGTTCAAGAAAGAGCTAAGGCAGAAGGGAAACAAACCTCCCTTTTTCAGAAACAGACCTCAAGGACACCCATCGTTTAGAGAGTCGAGAATGACTGACGTAAGGGGACAAAGGCCAAGGTAGATGCCCATTCAGTGTTGGGGCTGTCAGGGGAACCACAAGTACAGAGATTGTCCCCACAAAAATAACAAAGCGAGAGCTGTCCATAATGTTTAGCAAGCTGAAACGGTGGACGACACATGCAATAGAATACCAAGAATCTACGCAACCCTGGAAAACAATCAAGCAGAGTTTCAATCACATATGATTGAAGTGGAAGTTATGATCAACAACCATGCCTTTAACATTTTAATTGATTCTTGCAAACATTAAAAGTCTGTTAGTGCAACTGACTACAGGAACCAAGAGAAAATTCACTGAGTTAGTTAAGTCATGTCCAGTGGACATGAATGGACTGAGCAGAAAGGTTGAATTGAATGTTCTACCTTTGAGTTCCTACGACTATTTGATTGGGATGGATTGGTTGGACTAAAACCATGCCATCTTGGACTGTCATAACAAGGCATTCACTTTCCTGGATGAGGAAGGAAATCAAAAAACAGTCCAAGGAATTCCCAGAGTTGTTGCTATTAGAGAAATCTTTGCAATGCAACCTAAGAAGTACTACAAGAAAGGCTGTCAATTATTTGCAGTCCATGTGGAGGAAGCATCTAAGGATGAGGTCTTAGATATTGAATACCATGCGGTACTAAAAGAGTTTGAAAATGTATTTCAGGAGGTACCCGGACTACCCCTGAAGAGAGATATTGACTTCTTTGTAAACTTGATGCCTGGAGCAGCTCCAGTGTCGAAACCTCCTTACATAATGAGTACACCAGAGCTAAAAGAACTGCAGTTGCAGCTTGAAGAGCTTTTGAAGAAGGGGTATATACACCCAAGTGTGTCACCTTGGGGAGCCCCGGTCCTGTTCGTGAAGAAGAAGGATGGAACATTGAGATTGTGCATTGATTTCAGACAGTTGAACAAAATTACTGTAAAGAACAAGTATCCTCTACCAAGGATCGATGATCTCTTTGATTAGTTGAAGGATGCTAAGATATTTTCAAAAATAGATCTCATATCAGGATATCGCCAGGTAAGAATAAAGGATGAAGACATCAATAAGACCACCTTCAGAACAAGGTATGGTCATTATGAATTCACAGTGGTGCCATTTGGGTTGTCAAATGCGCCCGCTTTTTTTATGTGCCTAATGGATGGTGTATTCAAGGACTATCTAGACAAGTTTGTCATAGTCTTTTTGGATGACATCCTGGTGTATTCCAAGTCAGAGGAAGAGCATGAACAACATCTGAGGATGGTGTTGCAGGTGCTAAGAGAGCACCAACTGCATGCCAAATTGAGCAATTGCTCATTTTATCAAAAGCAAATCCATTACTTGGGGCATATCATTTCAGAGGATGGGATAGTTGTAGATCCTGAGAATATTGAGGCCATCAGAGAATGGTCAGCACCTAAGAATGTGACAGAAGTCATATACTTTATGGGTCTAGCCAGCTATTACAGAAGGTTCATTGCGGGATTCTCAAGGATTGGTCACCCCATCACTTCCTTGAAAAGGAAGGAGAAGAAGTTTCAGTGGATAGAAGAATGTGAGAGAAGATTCCAACGATTGAAGCAATTGTTAACCAGTGCTCCAATCCTAAGGATTGTGGATCCAAATGAAGTCTTTGTAGTGTGTATAGATGCATGCAAAGAAGGACTGGGAGGAATCCTCAGTCAGAATGGATTTGTAATTTGTTATGAAACCAGAAAGTTGAAAGAGGATGAAAAGAACTATGCAACTCATGATTTGGAGTTGGCAGCCATAATACACACTCTAAAGAAATGGAGGCATTACCTCATGGGAAAGAGGTTTGAACTGAGGACAGATCATAACAGTCTGAAGTATTTGTTTGATAAACCAACCTTGAATGCTAGGCAGAGTAGGTGGTTGGAGTTTCTTTGTGAGTATGACTTTGATATCAAGCATATCAAAGGAAAGGAAAACAAAGTGGTTGATGCACTCAACAGGAGAGTGCATGAATTGCATACTACGACCATTAGCATGTACCGAACTGATATTAAAGGTAGAATTTCGGAGGCTGCAAATGCAGATTTGCAGTACAGGAATTTGGTAGAAAAGCTAAAGCAAGGTGAGATGCCACAAATAGTGGAAAATTATAACTTAGAGGTTGATGGAATACTTCTGTACAAGAACATAATTTATGTACCTAATGTCCAAGACTTGAAAATTATGATTTTGAATGAAATGCATAATGTGCCTTATGCTAGGCACCCTGGATATCAGAAAATTGTGGCAACAGTCAAGACCCATTACTTTTTGCCAGGTATGAAGAAAGAGATTGCAGAATACAATGCCAAATGTATGGAATGCCAGAAGGTTAAAGCTGAGCATAGGCACTCAGTAGGGTTTCTACAGCCTTTACCCATTCTTGAGTGGAAGTGGGAGGTAGTGACAATGGATTTCATCACAGGATTGCCCAGAATAGGCAAGCATCATGATTCAATCATGGTGGAGGCGGACAAGCTTACGAAAGCTGCCCATTTTATTCCATTAAAGACTACTCATAAGGAAGCTAATGTTGCTGATATTTTTATGAGGGAAATAACACGATTGCACGATGTTCCCAAGACAATTGTGTCTGACAGAGACCCAAAATTTACCTCAAATTTATGGAAGGGGTTGTTCAAGGGGTTCAGAATGAATTTGAACTTCAACACAGCCTATCATCCTGAGTCTGATGGGAAGACAGAGTGGGTAAATCGAGTAATAGAAGACATGTTAAGGATGTATGTGATGGATAAACCATCTAAATGGGAAGACTACCTACACTTGGTAGAATTCGCTTACAACAATGGGTATAAAGCATCATTTAAGATAAGCCCATTTGAAGCACTTTATGGCAGTAAGTGAAACACTCCAATAAGCTCGGATAACCCAGTTGACAGAGCAATAGTTGGGCCAGAGTTGCTCAAGGAAATGGAAGAGAAAATGCAGAATATTAAGCAGAATTTGAAAGCTGCCCAAGACAGGTAGAAGAGTTATGCTGATAAAAATAAAACCCACAGAGAGTTTAAAGTGGGAGAGCATGTTTTCCTGAAAGTGAAAGCTAGCAGAAGTTCCCTGAAGTTGGGAAACTGTTTCAAGTTGGCAGCCAGATTTTGTGGGCCATTTGAAATCCTAGAAAGGATTGGACCAGTTGCATATATGCTTGCATTACCTGCATCCATGACTGTACATAATGTGTTTCATGTTTCATTTCTTAATAAATATATACTTGATGCTAATTATGTTATCGATTGGAATGTGACTCGGGTGGAGCAAGAAGGTGTCCTGCAAGTGCATCCTGTGCGCATATTGGACCGAAAAAGCAAACAAATCCAGAATCAATCCATAGGGCTTGTAAAGGTCCAGTGGACCTGGTACGGTCCTGAGAATGTGACATGGGAACATGAAGATGCTATGCGAGAAGAATACCCGCATCTTTTTGAAGATTTTGAAAATCTTGTTGTTGTTGTGTAAAGAGTTGCACTGAGGACAATGCAAAAATAAGGGGAGGGGATTGTAATACCCCAAGGACATGCCCAGGTTATATTATGAATTGTAATCATGTTTTGTAGGTTGGCGAGCCGAGTGTTGATAATCTGGTGGGCTTATGTGCTTATTAGGTCGGAGAGCCTAAGTGTTAAAGGACAAGAGCCTGTTTTTGTATATGTAATAATGTAGAACATTAATAAATATTAAACATCGTTGTGTGCAGACCGAACACGAAGAAAGAGTGATGGGGGACTAAGCTTCCACAAGGTGGGTAAGGAAAAAGGTGTTGAAAGGTTGGAAATAGGGGCTAAGCTTAGGGGCTCAAGTCCTTGATAATAATAATTTATTTTTATTCCAAAGCTGTGTGAAAGACATGTTTTTATCCTAAGTCTTGGGAAAGGCATCAGGTGCAAAAGGGAACACATGTAGCTCCAGGAAGACAAGTGTTGACCTGGGCGCATGTAGTTAAAAGCCGAAGCATCAGTTGTGTTGGGGGTTGACTTACCATTTTCCATCCTTTGTGAATTGGGGTGGGGAGTCTCTGCGAGTGTCCTCTGCATACCCTCATGCATTCCTGAAAACCAGAACCATGAAGTCGATTGGTGTATTCCTGTGAATCCCATGGCCTCTGTAGTCAAACTTTGAAATACTCACGCACTCACCTGAGACCCAAAATCTGTGAGCCCTTCTGTTTCTTATGAGGAACCTGACACCTAGATAATCGCCTTAGTCGTGTCGTGTTTTAGCGTGGGATTTTGCTGCTTGCAGTGCCATGCCCATATGTTGTTTTTGTTGTCATCCTTGTGTTAATGAGTGTTGAACTGTTGTTGTTTTCCTCACCTGGCTAGAGCTGAGTCAAAGAGTGTGCTAAAGAAGCGAGTTGTCAGGCCCATGAGCAGCTCTCTCCAGGTGAGAGAGTTTGTTGGGAAGTGGTTTTCTCCCAGAGAGAGTCCCGCACTAGCTACAGAGCTCTGAGAATTCTTGATCCGGCCTATTGCCGAGACCTAGATAGGGAGTTGAAGCAGTCGATGGACTTTGTGACGGTGAAGGTGTATATTACTAGGTGGAACAGGTATGTGTGGAATGAGATTCCGTGAGTAGTGGGCGTAAGAAGGCTCCTAGAGAAAATACTTCTGGTTGCACTGTGGAGTTTTTCTATAACCTTAGCCTAGTCTAGGATTCCCTTACCCTGGGTGAAGCTTAGTCCCAGCTCGAGGGCGACCCACTGCTAAGCGTGATGAGAAGCATGGTCTAATGCTGGGAGGTTCGTGGAAGGTATACACGTAGTTGGTGGAATTACTCCAGTTTAAAAGATAAGTATTAATTATGTGCTTAATTTATATGTTATTTATGTCTGTGTCTTTGAAATGTTATCATGTATTCTGTTTCATGTATGAATTACTGTTAATTCCATTAATTATGTATGTTAGTAGTAATTCTATGAATACTCTGTATTGTTTGGTTAAATTTCATTAAATATGCATGTTATATGTGTGTGTGTGTG
>ML783045.1:890606-900808 GCA_009831015.1 Picea engelmannii | reverse complement strand
TGAAAAAACCCTCGATGAAAGGAACTCCCCTGATGTCAACATTCAAGGTACCTGACCTAACTATGATCCATGCAGACATTATTACATTATATACCCTCGCAGGGGTGCGGAAATCCCGTTTACAAAAATTTAAGTGCTGGTGTTTAAAAAACACCCAGTAGAACCATCTGTCTCTGACATAAATAATCTTCATGAATATGAGTTGACCCCTGTGCTGAATAGGCGGTCAACATGGATGAAACAACCGTCATGATGAATCTTGTCTATGGTCTTGCAGACAAAGCTGGAAAAACGGATCTTGTCTGTGGTCTTGCAGTGTGTCTGAGATATTTAAGCTCTCGCCAGTGCTCAGAATGCTTCATGGAAGTGGCGACTAAATTAACAGCATCCTCTACCCAATCCCGTGGTGGACGAATTCATTGGGACGGTTCTTTCCTCCTCTATGAGAATTCTAGTTTCTATGGGGATTCAAACAAATGACCTATTATTGTCCCTCAACAAATGACAGCGATCCACAGGCATTTTCTCCGAGAGCTGAGGCTTTATCCACGCAACTCATGAGGAAGCATTGGAGGAATAACTTTGATTGCAGTGTTGTATTTTCTGTTCTGCCAACTTGGAGAGAAAAAACATGCTTGGCAGAGGATGATTCGGTGAAGTTTATCAGGTATATGAAGCGTGGATTTGATGGGTTTGCCCAACGTTGTGCATTGATTGCAAATGAATTGTAATGAATTTGATGAATCGCAGGGAAGACTTCCAGATTGGAAGGATGTTGTTGTCAAGAAATTGAATGGAAGGAAGCCTACTGAAGCTGCAGAGGAGTTTCTTTCTGAAGTGAAGCTCCTAACCGGCGTCCCCCAGCGTAATCTTTTTCGTTTACTGGGATGTTGCACGCAAGGGCACGGCCACTTGCTGGTTCACGAATTCATGTCAAATAACAGTCTTTACAAGCATTTGTTCGGTAGGTTGCTCTCATCCATACTCCTTGTTTTCTAAAATTATGTGTGTTGGTTAAATGACTTGTGTTGAGGCTTTGGAACACTATTGTTCTTATCCATAGGAGAGAATCGAGATAAGAAATCCTTTGAACTGGAAAATCTGTTTCAACATCGATTGCAGATTCTTTGTCTCCGCCTACTTGGCATGTTGCTCGTCTTAGTTTACATGCTGAACCCTTTGCATGCTAGAAAAAACCCTGCTACACCGAAAAGCTTTTTTCTATGTACTATGTAGCCGTCCCGCAGTTGGGTCTGATTAACGTCTTTAATTACTACTTTTTGCTTGTTTTTCAGCAATATTTTTTATTTGATTTTGATTGAAATTTGGTGATGAATGGTTGGATTTTCAGATTTTAGTGACTAAGTCTGTATAATTAGAGTGCTCCAGAAGTTTTTCAACAAGATGAATCTATTTATGCATTCAGAAATGTCATTTAAACAACAGAAAGTAGAGATTTTATCCAAATTTACATTGTCGGATTTAACCAAAAAAAACCCAAAACTAAAATGTTTGACCAACACCTTTTCATATCGGTGAAGAGGGTCTGATTGCCATATTCCTTCACAGCTCCCACCTAGTTATCATCCACTAATCTCCCCTGTTTTTCCACATTATAGTGGGCACAACTAGAGGCCTTGCATATCTACATGAAGAATCCAACGTTCGCATTATACACAGAGATAACAAATGTGGGAACATACTTCCAGATGACAGATTTCACCCTAAAATCGCAGATTTTGGGATGTCTAGGTTCTTCCCAGAAGGCGAAACCCATGTTTCTACTAGAGTAGGAGGAACAAGGCAAGTTATGCGATTCATTTATTAACTGTTCTAAGAGGATCTTCTTTACAAGGTGTCGAATCCTGCAATTAATTTCTCTCTTCCACATATTTGTTAGGAGGTAGAGACTACACTGCACAGGAGTATGTCGTCCATGGGCTATTAATGGAAAAAGAATTTGTTAGGAGGTAGAGGCTACACTGCACCGGAGTATGTCATCCATGGGTTATTAACGGAAAACGCTGACGTTTATAGTTCTGTGATCGAAGAGTATGTCGTCCATGGGCTATTAACAGAAAAAGATGATGTTTATAGCTATGTGATCGTGGTTCTTGAGATTGTGAGCGGGAGAAAGCACGTGGATGAAAGATTGTCGGCTCCTATGCAACTTCTTTTGTAATTGGTTTGTTTCTGTTTTAAGAATTGTTTTATTATATAAACCTTGAGAAATGGCTTGTAATATCATGTTTAAGATCAACAAGAATCATAAACATGTTCTTATATTGCCTTGGTTGGACCCTTTTATAGACATACTCAAGGGTCATGGTCTTAAAATCCTTAATAGTGAACAAACTCCTTAATAGTGAAAAAAAGGTTTTAATTCTAGATGAAAAGGGATCTCCTTTTCATGGTGTGACTAGGGCCCTGCAAAGGGGAACCAAGGATATAATCTTGATCTTTATTTGCCTCAACCCTCACTTTCCCTCTAGGTATCCCATCGATGTTCATTACATTTTCTACTACAGGGTTAGAGTACCTAGAGATCAAATTCATCTCAGAGTTTTAGTTGGTTTCTTTATTTTGTATGGGAAGAGAAGGAAAGATCGACTTACTGATTAACTTGGTCAACCTTCTATTGCACTTCTTGATGTATCCTAATAGGGCAAGTGATATGGGATTCTTTCTCGGATGCCCACAATACCTCCTACATATAGTCTCTAGATCAACATTGCCTTATGTGGCCATCTTTTGTTCCATGGATCTCTCAACTCACTTGCCCACAAAAGAATCCCAATACTCAAGGCCTATCCTATCCATAAGCCACAAACTACTACCCCCTATATTGGAATCTTCAGGAAACATAATTATAGGTCAAGAAGAGCCCCCAAGCCTATTCCAATCACAATTTGAAATTACATTACCAACCATGAAAATAAAAATGTTTCTTATCATAAACCTATCATCCTCATGACCTCATTGGAATCTTCAAAAAACATAATTATAGGTCAAGGAGAGCCCCCAAGCCTCTTTCAACCATAATTTGCAATAACATTACCATCAATGAAAATAAATTGTTTCTTATCATAAACCTATCATTCTCATGACCTCTTAGTCATTCCATCTACATGTGCTCCCTTTGCATCATAGAAATGACATAAATCTCCACACAAGCTTGAGAAATGAACAAACATAATGGCGAGTAGGAGGGGAATTAGTTTTTATATCCCTGATTGAATTTCTAGTTGCTAACAAATGAACACCCATCCAATAAATTCTCAACTATATCTATAACACATCATCACTCAATTAATTGAATGATGATAAAATTCATTTTCATGGTCTTCCTTTCAAGGATGCCCAATTACCATGTTGATAAGGTGATGTGCTCCATATAATTTTCATAAATTTTCATTTTAAGATGGCTTTCTTCATTCAATTAAATGAATGGTGATAAAATTCATTTTCATGGTCTTCCTTTCAAAAATGCCCAAATACCATATTGATAAGTGATGTGCTCCATATAATTTTCATAAATTATCAATTTAAAATAACTTTTCTTTTCAAAAATTCTCCATTATTTTTATATAAATACAATTTGTTAAAGAATTGAAGATAAATATATAGTATATATCTATATTGAAAAGGGTGTTGAATAAAGTTATTAGAAATGAATTTTTTTTAATACTTTTAATATATTAAAAAAAATCAAAATAAATATCTATTTATATTAAAAAGATGTAAAATAAAATTATTTGATATATATTTTTCAATATTTTTTATAAAATTCAATAAGATTTTTTTAATTTAATATGTAATATTTAATCTATTTTAATAAATTTATTTTAAAATTTACCTTTTACACATGAAAAAATTTGAAGATACCAAAAACTTAGTGCAAAACGTGAAAAAACTACATTTTCATCGAGAAAAGGAGGGAAAAAAAACAAAGAAAAGGAAAAACACAAAACAAACACGTTAAATAGTTCATTTAAAAATTGTTATAAAATTATATTGTAGGAGTGAATGGATTACACCGACATGAAAAAGTAACTTGATTGAAAACGATATTGATTCACATTTTCAATAGAGTTATTGAACTTGAAAATGCAACCAAACTTTTCTCGTAAAATCACAAAATTCTATGCTATGGGGTATGTGCTGTAAAATTGGAGGCATGCCACGAAATTATAGTGGTAAGAAAGTCTCTAGGAAAAACAACAACCAACAACGGATGCCAAAGAATATCATTTTGTTCCAATCATAAAAGTAAGAAGAATGGTAACCTTTTAAAATCACACCAATAACGTATGTTACTAATGCTTATATAAACATATACATTTATTGAAAAGGATTGGAAAAATATTAATTGTTTTTAAAATAATAATAATAATAATATATAATAAAAAAATTTGAAATTAAATTATTAAATTTATATTTATAAATAATATAAAAACAAAAATCAAAATTCGTTTACTTGTATTTTAATAGAATTTTTAATTCATTTTCCATATACTATGAGAATGGCCATCTTAAAAAGTGGTGTGCTTCATAATAGTGTGTCTTTCTAGTTTCTCAAAGGGCACAAATCTTTAAGTTCCTAATTAGTTAATAGATTAAAATAAGTCACTTAGAGTTATGCTTCTAGCACTATGATATAGTTAGTTTTTACTTTGTCATTGTAAATCTTTATAAAAGAACTTTTTGAATTTTTGTTAGCATAATGAAAATTAATAAGGATTTTTGCTAGTAATGTCTAATTCAACTTGAATTTATGGTAGGGTTTGAGTTTCATAAGATTATTTCACATGAGTTTGACGGGCTGAAGATCCACCTCTACAGCTTCGAGCATGCTTGTGTCGAGAACCGCGAGGCATTGAGGGACATAGAGAGAAGGAGTTAGACACGAGAAAGAGAATGAGAGTAGCGGAGGGAAGGAGGGAAACACAAAAGGTTGTAGAGTGCATACGAGGGGTCAAGTGAGGATGAAGCAAGGTTGAACAAGAGACGAGAAGAAAACTGGGCAGAAAGGAGAGAAATGTATATAAATGACCTGGGGGGAGTACCACCACGTGAGAGACAGGTTGTTGTTGGGTGATGCCATTACAAACCTTGAATGTAGAGGATTCCATAAACTTAGAACCAGGATGAAGAAAATGAAGGTAGCGTGAGGTGAGTATGCATGCATACCAGGAAATGAAGTTGGAGGGTCGGTCAATAAGGTGATGTGATGTCGGTGGAGGGGCTGGGTAGACGTGGGGGGCATTGGGGTGCCAAGTGGGGGCAAGTATTGAGGTACTTCCTTAACATTATGTACCTCCCTATCACCCAATCTGGGTGCATCTAGAGCTATTTGTTACCCAAAATATCAAATCATAATTTGTTATAAAAATGAAATACAATAGAATACAACTTCTATTATCATCACTAGTTACAAGTAAATATAAAACCATGGCATTGATGTCATTTATAATAAAATTTGTATTAACTGTTTGTAAAATAAACTACACATATATTCTCAAATCAAAAGAGGAAAGCCCTAGGTATTCATGTATTATTCTCTAATTACCTTGGAAGACACTATACTAGTGCATAAAATGTGTAGACATATAATACAAGGCCCAATTGTATCATATTGCATCTATAGAATTATGTTAAAAACACATAAGAAGCTACAACTTTGTAACCTCCCATATGGCATTAGAGAATTGCAAGGGTGGAGTAGTGATCAAGGATGCAAATTTTAACTGTGTTTAAGTGACAAATAATACAAGGGTGCCTCTTCTTTTTTTGAAGCAAGACATAGGTAATGTCTTTCATTTTTGCATAGCATTCGTAGGAGAATGTTGGTGTAATGCGTAATCCTTCTATGTTTGTGGTGCATGACATTGTAGTGAAGTTGTGTTGCTTGGATGTTGAAGCATTCAATACATATCTTACTACTTTCCACTTCAATAACATCAAAGCTAAAGACATGGCAAGGTCCCTTGGCATTGGTGAAGGTGCATAGATTAGTTTTCCAAAGTACTTTTAATTTCAATGTACATTCATTTAGGTATGTATTCAAAGATTTAATAGGAGTAAAGTTTGGGGTTGTTTTTTTTTATTGTTGTTTCCCATAATTACTTACATATTTGATCAATGTTGTGTCACCAATAATCTAAGATTTCAAAGTTTGCACTTGCATGTCATGAACTAATAAAACCCTACCAAAAAAATTGTAAAAACAATGTACAATTAGCACTTTAATGTATGTGATTTGGAATGAGATGTGGTAGAGGAAAAAACAAGAGAATAGTTCTATGCAATATAAGTAAATTTGATCAGTACAAAAAAAGTAACTTGAAGACATATTTTCTATTTTGGATAGATCTACAAATGGATTTGTTTAGTGATCCAACTTAAGGGTCCATTTTACACTTGAGATGATGTGAAATAAGCTTTACAACGTATTGCTTCCCTCAGATAGGAGTACAAAATAATGGTCTTCTAAGGTTGGTTTGAAGTCTAGAATTTATAGAATGGGGTTGGAAATAATCTCCCCATTTCCAATCCTTGTAATAGAGTTTTGTGTTAACATTTACACCATACCTTTAATATGTTGTTTAAGGATATACAAAGGGAACCGAAGAACACATAAGAAAAACATTGTTTCATCAATGTATTAAGAAACTAAGATACTATGAGGAGTTGGTCAACCCTAATTTAGAAGATCAAAACTACCTCTCATTTTTTAGAAGTGAAAATAAGAAATTCAACATTGCTAAAATAAGAACAAACTCCCACTAGCTACATAGTGAAACTGGGCATTGGACAATTCCAAAAACACCCTGGGATGAAAGAATCTGCCATATTTGTGACACTAAGAGGGTTGAATATGAAAAACACTTTCTCTTATATTTCCCTCCCTAATCCATAAATAGATCCCAAATATAAATATCATTTTAAGCAAATTGAAGTAATCTCTTACCTTAAGGTTGATAGTTAATCATCATCATCATCATGGATATGAATGGAATTCAAGAACAATACATGTGTGAGCAAAGTCAAAAATACATTTATTGAAGTGTCAATACATTTGTTGAAGTATGTATGTAACTATTTGAACAACAATAATTTATTAAATAGATGTGAAGAATTAAACAAGGTCTACAAATGACCTTATAGAGGAAAGATCAAAGAAAAACTTGAGTATATTTTAATCCTTAAAGAAAGAAATTTGTGTTTTGATAATATGTTTAACTTTTGTATCATGTTAAGAATAATATGAATTTAAAATTTTACATTGAGGATATACACATATAGAGGGCTATCCAACCTAAGAATGTTTTTAAAGATGTATTTTAGAGCTCAAAATATATATTTATTAAATTTATTTCTATACAAAATAATACATTTTTTTAATATTAAAATTCAGATTATGGCTCGGTTTATTTATGGTGATCATTTCTGCTAGGAGGAGGGCACCCCTATTGAGAGGACTGACAACTACCTGGTAGCAGATCTTCTTGGAGGATTCGAGTTCTGACAGTTTCAGTGGAGAGGCAGCACAGGAGAGCACATTCCTGTGGAGGGATTTCTTCATTGGGTTACTGATGAGCTAGGACGCTTTAGTTCAGTGCAGAGGGCAACAAAGGGAGAGGGTGCACCATAGTTTGGGAACTTCTTTCTCTAGTTCTTGTGGCAAGGTTTGTGAGGAGATTGCTATGTATACAAGTTTCATTGTATTTCATTACTTGTTGTATCTCTTTCTTTTATCATCATTATATAGACATATATCCCAAACTGGTTTTCCCCAAGGGGGTTTTATCCAGGGTCATGTTGACAAAAAATACCTGTGTACAAAAATGCATGTGTTAGTCTTTAGATCTGTTCATTTTCAGATGTAAATATCTTTAGGTGTGTTGTACTTATTTTAGTATCCATGTGCTAACTTCTCGTTATTAAAACTACATGCTAGAGCACCTAAAATTGGAAGTGCAACCATAACAAATCAACAAGAAGTTCTTGGACTGTTGGTTGTCCTAAAACAACAACAAACACTTTATCAGACAGTTGAAACTTAGAGCCTAACTCTGGTCAAAGACAGACCCAGTAGGCAAGCTTGATAGGACCTGAAAATCTTCATGGTATCAGAGTTGAAATGACTGATTTTTTAGCAGTTTGGACAACATATGTGTTGGCTGTCATATACATCTTCTTGGCAGAATTTTGTGGACATCCACTGAATCATTCAGTGGTTGTTAGAGAGCAGATTTTTGCAGAGGACAGTTGGGCAGTTTTTGGCACTTATGGACAACCTCTTTTCACACCTGCGTGGACAGGAGTGAAGCTGTAGTTGACGACCTCTTTTCACACCTACTGACTAGGAGTGAGTTCGTGGATTCACTTTCCTCTTTTCACACCTGTGTTAATAGGAGTGAGACAACATTCCTTTACATTGGGAGCATCAGAGTGAGCGCAGTGTGACAGACATGTCGATATCTCAAATGTGTGTTGAGGACAGGCTAGTCGGGGCTAGCAATTGGTCACCTTAGAAGGCGAGGATGGTCTTTGTCTTAGAGGACCTCGAGCTATGGGACATAGTTGAGGCAGTTGTTCCCCCCATTCCTGTCACTGCACCCGTCTTGGTGGCAGAGTTCAAGAAGAGGAACAACAAGGCAAAAAGGATCATTTGTGATCTTGTGAGAGATCACATTATTCCCCACTTGACTGGGAAGACTTGTGCATATGAGATGTGGGAATATTTGTGCAAGTTGTATGAGAGCTCTAATGAGAACTGGAAGATGGTTCTTCATGATCGACTCAGGGGCATTCACATGCTTGAGGATGAGACAATTACTTCATTCCTTGGTAGATACACATAGATCAGAGACGAGCTTGTAGTCATCAGAGAGGTGGTGAACCCTAACTCTTTGGTGAGGCAAGCTATGAATAGATTCACCAGACCATGGGGTCCATTTTTATGGGGCATTGTTTCCATGGAGGTCATGCCTACATGGGATAGGATGTGGGATGACTTCGTCCAGGAGGAGATTAGGCTTGTAGCCAAGGCTTTCGGATAGCAACAACAACAGCAGTAGATAGTCTTTGGTGATGAGAACCTTGCTCTTTGGACAAAGGGAAAGAAGAAGACCAACTGTGGACGTCAACAGGGTCCCAAGTTTGGGGCTCCACCATAGGGAGGAGAGAGCAGAAGTAGAAGTGGGTAGAGGAGAGACATGAGCACGGTGAGATGCTTTGCTTGTGGAGAGATGGGTCACTATGCACGACAGTGTCCCAAGAAGAAGAAGAAGCAACAAGATGTGTTAGCAGTGACAACAGAGGAGATAAAGTTCAGTGATTAGTTTGCTAGAGAGTGTGCATTTGTGACTACCTTGTCTCCTATTACACCATCCATCACTAGATGGGGAGACAGAGATGAGGAGGACCGACTAATTCACAACAGTGATTCAGAGAGAGATGATACTCAGTGTCCCTGGACATCTTCAGAGTGGGTGATTGGTCCACCCAGTATAGCTACAGTTTTAGAGAAGTTGAGTAGACAGAGAGTTGGTGCTACAACTTCAGTGCATTAGAGGTCGATGAGGAGGAGCAACAGGGCACCACGGAGGCTTGAGCCTCACATAGCTTCTAAGACGGGCAGATCAGGTTCTGGATCCACTTCAGGTGGAGGTGACTTGGCGAGAGGCCAAGTTCATGAATCTTGGTGAGAGACCAAGAGGGGGAGACTCTTGGTAAGATTCCAAGAGCAGTGACTCTTGGTGAGAGGCCAAGAGTAGGAGGAAATCCTTGGTGAGAGACCAAGGTGGAGATCTTGGTGTGATGACCGAGATCTAGGTGATCTTGGATAGATGGAGAGTCAGTGCCATTTATAGATCATACAGATTGAGTAGATCTGTGACAGAGTCCACTTTCAACGATCAGGGTACATCCATACTCATCGAGCATATGTCAAGAGGCAACCATGTCCACTGCAGGGACGAGATTGGTGGTGACGAGCACTTTCCTCAGTAAGAGGGAGTGTTGAGATTTGGGTACCTTGGAAAGTGGTCCCCATGTGCTAATGAGTCTATAAGCACAAAGGGGGAAGACTGTTACCCTTGTACTTTACTTTATGATTCTAATTTCACTTTGACTTAGGAGATTTAAGTCAAAAGTGAAATATGTCACTTAAGTCATAAAGTGACAATTAATTCACA
>ML783045.1:878957-889914 GCA_009831015.1 Picea engelmannii | reverse complement strand
AGGGTCATGTTGACCAAAAATACCTGTGTACAAAAATGCATGTGTTAGTCTTTTAGATATGTTCATTTTCAGTTGTAAATATCTTTAGGTGTGTTGTACTTATTTTAGTATGCATGTGCTAACTTCTCGTTATTAAAATTACATGCTAGAGAACCTAAAATTGAAAGTGCAACCGTAACAAGTCAACAAGAAGCTCTTGGACTGTTGGCTTTCCTAAAACAACAACAAATACTTTATCAAATAGTTGAAACTTAGAGCCTAACTATGGTCAAAGACAGACCCAATAGGCAATCTTGATAGGACCTGAAAAATCTTCAAAGATCACTAGTATATCTAGCATATTATCTAACAATACCAATGATGATCCACTTTTCTTACATGTTGCATTCATAAACTAGTATTATTATTTTGATCAAGATATGGTGTAACTCATTTATTTAACAATATCAATGATGATCCACTTTTCTCACATTTTGCATTCCTAAGCTAGTATTATTATTTTGATGAAGAGATAGTGTAACTCATTTATTTAAGCATACACTTGTTATAAAATCTACATTAGATTTTGTAAATGCATTTTATTACCAACATCAACATTCCTATACATATAATTCCATTTTCATATGTTTTATGGGTACATACACACATAAACATATAGATATCCAATAAAAAAATAAAACAAAATAAACAAATAAATAAATTTTATAGGCATACATAGCATTTTTATATCCTAATGGTTAAGAACATGTGTTTCCTCCGAAGAGGTCACAAGTTCAAATCCAAAGGGGTTAGGGTATGTATACCTCTGTAAACTTTACCAGTGAAATTGTTGAATGAAGGGGGTCCCTTGTCCCACAAACAAGGGAGTCTCATACACCAATTTGGTGTCTGGCTTGGTCGTGACCTTAAAAATAGATTATTATTATTATTATTATATAAACAATTTCATTCCTATAAAATTCTATTTATATATCCTATAGCATTTTATTTATACAAATACCTATATTATGACACTTTTATATCCCTAATATATATATATATATATATATATATATATATATATATATATATATATATATATATAACAACTCAACAAACACATATATAAAATAAATACATTTCATTCCACAACCAAACTAAAATAACATCTAAAATAAATACATATCATTCCACAAGCAAACCAAAACAACAACTCAGGATTGCCATGAACATGGTTGGAGGTCATATTTAGATCTCAAAGCAAGGACACATTTAGGGTTGATGTTTTTAAAATCTTGAGTGTAATCTCATAAGAAATTGGATCTGTTAGTTCTAGTTATATGCACAATTGTTATTAAACACAGTGACGATTTCACTATCCTTTTGATTGTGAAAGAAAGAAAGTAATGTTGATTTCAAGATACAATTTCAAATGCAAAAAGTTTTGATTATATATAGTAAGGAAAAAACTTAGTTATTGAATGTTGATTAAAAAATACTTATATATAGTTATTTACAATGAAAATACTTTTTTGTTTGCATGATAATCCATTAATAAAAATAATTATAATCTAAGAGGTGTTTTGACAATGGATGGTTATGTAGATTTTTTTTTTATACAAAAATCATTTAAAAAAAATTATTGTGTTAGGTTTCAGATGTTATTGGTGAATGTTAAGGGTGAATCTAGTATAGGTCATATTTATTTATTTGTTTCATGCTAAGGTCATATGTATAATTCTCAATTTGTCCTTTACTTTCCATTAATGACATGATGTCTAGGAGATAAATAGCTACCATAATAACTAAATCAAATTAAGTAGTTCATTTACTATCATAATCATGTATATTATTACTACTCTATGTTAAACAAATAGATTATAAAGTTATTTGTTGTGAGTTTTAGAGTAGTTAATAATAACAAGAAAGTAAATTAGTGAAATGATAATAAAGAAATGAAATGGCAATGATATGATAACATATAAAATCAGATAAATAAAGAAAGAAACTAAAATCTTAATAAACACTTTTAATATGCAATACTATGTTACTCGTAAGTTATTTAATTAATAAGCAACATGCCTTTTTGTTTTTCTTTCTACATCCATAAACATTTCAATCTTATTGATCCACCAACCTCCCCAATGACCCTAGTAGTGAAAATCATGTCTCCAATACCACTTTGTAACAATGCATTAGGGTGTTACTCTATTTTTTTTAATACTAATAATTCTACTTGAAATTACATATCAACATCAAATAAACAAATGTAAGCATCCAACAACAACATGGTATACAAATCATGCCATAAATTTATAAGGAGTAATCACAAAACTCAATTAACCAAGCAAGTTAATAAAAGAATTACAGCTAATGCATGAATGTAACATATCTATATTCCTTAATATATTTTTAGTCCAAATGTTGCGTTGTCAATGCTCTAGATGCCATGAGCCCATGTTCAATCAATGCATAGGGGAGTAGGGGATTACACCCAATGGTTAATTTTCCACCCAAGAAATGCAATCACCTTCATAGGTGTTGTCCCCCAAATAGGGCTCAAGCACAATGAAATGAGGTTATGAAGATTCAAGCATACAAAAATGTTTAGTGAATCATACAAAGTGTCCCAATGGATAACACGATTAGATTCTTATCAATTCAACCTTAATGTGGTGGAGAGGCTCCAAGACTTGCAACACCTCCAAATCCCATGGGATTATGGTTTGTAGTGGTATTACTACCACCTTCAGCTTTGGTGATCACAATCACACTCAATAGTGGCATCCTTCTCTTAAAGAATTTACTACCACCTTTAGACCCTAGTGATCATGATCACAATTAGCAGTGATGTCCTATAATTGGGCCCAAGAGAAAAGTATAAGGAGCTAGGCACATTGAGATAAAGTACCCCCTAATGTTGCGAGCACGCAACCAACCACATAGACTAGGTTAGAGCAATCAATAATTCTATTCAACCAAGTACAGAATTTGAAGTGCATGGCAATGGTAATTCCCATAATCATTTCTTCATGGGACAACCAACCACAACAATGGTCAAGCAACACTTTTGGCAATCTCTTTCAATGTAACATATTCCCAAGATTTGTCTCTTGGCTTTCCCTTACTTATGTAAGCGAGAATTCTGTCTTGCGAGTGAATTTACAAGTGTTAAGAATAAGGTAAAAGTGTGTCACAACTATTTCCCTTCTACTCTTACCCAAGTTAACTTTGGTGATCATTTTTTAGAACTCTTCCCCTTCCCAAAGGCTTCATAAGTTCTTGAATAGGATAGTCATTTTCATTGAGACATCAACCCTTCCTCTAGGTGCATTTCTCTGTTGTCCACCAAAATTCTCAAACCCATAACAAATTAGTCTCTACCCAAAATACCAATAGATATTTATGTAACATCTTCATAATAATCATTTATATCATAACACAAAACATACCTCAATAACATGACATCCAACATATGTATGGAGAATAAATCATGTTAAATCATAATAAAAAAAAAATCATGATTATTACATAACCATTAAGAAAAAAAACACTAAATATTAAATTAACTTATCAAATAAATATTGATATCTATCATTATCACGACAAAGCACATAGATATCTAAATCTAATATACACAATTACTAACAATAAATAGTTATCATAGGACTTGTGAATTTAAAGTAACCTCTCCTAAACATCATAAGAAAGATCCTAGCATTGGAATGTTACATTTCCAAAACCTGAATTGATAAAGTTTTATATTGAAAAAACCCAATCATCGAGATGTTACATTCCCAAAACCTGAATCGATAAAATCTTATATTGGAAAAAAGTGTTGGCCCCCGCTACATAATTGTTTCGTACTAGGAAATTTGGCTCTCATTTATCGTAGTCTCCAAGTAATCATGGAGATCCTCACATTTGTCTGACGTATCCTCCATGTAATCGAGACGATCTTCACATCTGTCCATTTTGAAAGGGAAATTTGCAATCTTAACATATGTCCATTTTGAAAGGAAAATTTGCATAAACACTAATTAGTGGCCCCATCCAACTACATCCTTTAAGACAAATACTACTCCCTTTAAGACAAATATATAGCAACTACATCATTCCAGACAAATAACTGCTCCCTTTAAGACAAACACAAATATATATCAGTGGTTTAAATGTTTTATATCAACAGTTTAAATGTTTTATATTTTGTTTTTGGATATTTTTTGGGGATATTTGTTCAAATCTTATTAGAAATTGTTGGATGTGTAGATTTAAGTTTTGTTAATTTTGTGTAATTCTAATACCCCAAAAATTTATCAGCACACTGAATCCATTTTTACATTCAGAAATACAATTTAAAAAGCTTACTAAAAAAAAGTAAAAAGACAAAGCCAATATATATTACGTCCTATGAATAACCAACAATGTCTCTCAAACTTGTCACTAACAAAATGGATATTATTCTCAAGTAATTTCTAACTAATTACTAGGGATAAAGGCATTTGAAGTCACCAATTTGGTTTGGTTCCTTTAACTGTTTCAGAGGACAACAACATTGAATGCTGAGATAGGTGGATTATAGACAGTCACATCCAAAAGAAATTCAGATCTAACTACCTATAATCCAACAACTGCAACATTTAATACTGTGAAGTAGGTTGTATATTGGCCACAATCAATATCCATCAATCTTCTTCTTACCCTAATTGTGATTATAGTAATAAAAAATTATTCTATCTAAAAAGCCAAATTCAATGAAGCTAACCTTTCCTTTCGAGATTTTGTCATTACCTCCCTAAGTGAAATCCTTGGCCTGATGCAGACTTTCTTTTCTTAGCTCCATGCCCTGGTTTTGCTCCAAAGAATGAGATTCTCTCTCGCCAAATTCATGGCTTGCAATGGTCTAAACGTTGACGCTGACCCAACTTGGAAATTTCTTATTAGGGTTTTAAATTTCAATCGTCTATTAGGGTTTTTAAATTTCAATCGCCTATTAGATCTTCTCCAATAATTGTTTTGAAACCCGGGGCCTTCAATATCACAAGAGATGGGAAACCTTTCTTCATTGCAAGATGTACAAAATACAATTGAAATATACCTTCTAGGATATCATTCAACTATAACACCACACCTACATCATCCCTGGAGTTGGAGTCGAAGTCGAAGTTAGATTTTTAGATCTGATCATCCTCCAACTTGGATGATCACGATGATTCAACCAACATCTATTCTACATAAATTGTAAATATTGTATAATTGTGAAACATTTGTCGAAATCTTTCTATTAATAGAGCCCTACGCCATATAAGCGAAAAGAAGAACCACAGCAGTAAACGAAACATGCTCTGGAGAGGTGGCCGAGAAATCATGCAACCGGACTCTAACGGTTGTGTTTGATTTTCCCACTCACAGTGGGGTTATGAGAATTTGTTTTTCAACCGTTGTGGAATGTTGAAGACCTACTTACATATTAATCCTACCAGTTCAAACTCGGCCATGGCATCTGAATTATGATCAACTCTTTCTATGCAGTAGGAGCCACAAATCTCCACCAATCAAATACTATTTAAAAGAATTTATCATTTCCTCCCAAAAAAAAAAAATTGTATAACAAATTTTAATGTAAAAATGAATTAGAATGGTATTTTTTTTAATTTTTATTAATATTTTTGAAAATAATTACCTTTTTTACCAATCGATTTTTTTTTGAAATTCACATATATTTGAAATAATCCTTAATCCTTTATGGAGTTACAATTTTACCCACTACTCATAAACCATTAGAATTAGAAGTGAAAACAATAACCTCTTGACCTCATAATTACCTTCAACTTCTTTAGTCACATACAGTAAATTATACCTGCGACTTACCATAACTACAGTTTGGTATGGAAAAAGATAGCTTTAGTAACTAAACTATGGAATTTTTTTTTAACATAAAACAAGTTAAAAAAAAAGATAAATTGGGTTTAACCGGTTGTGAGGAATATTGTTATCCTTCCCCTCCTAATTCAGAATTTCTTGGATAAAGTCTCGGCTCTCCCAGGAAGGATGTTGTTGTCAAGAAATTGAATGGAAGGAAGCCTAATCAAGCTGAGGAGGAGTTTCTTTCTGAAGTGAAGCTCCTAACCAACGTCTGCCACTGTAATCTTGTTCGCCTTCTGGGATGTTGCACGCAAGGGCAAGACCGCTTGCTATTTCACAAATTCATGTCAAATAACAGTCTTTACAAGCATTTTGTTCGGTAGGTTTCTCTCATCCATACTCCTTGTTTTATAAAATTATGTGTGTTGGATAAATTACTTGCATTGAGGCTTTGGAACACTATTTTTCTTATCCATGGGAGAGATAAGAAATCCTTTGAACTGGGAAATCCGTTTCAATAGCTTATCTTGATTGTAGATTCTTTGTCTCCACCTACTTGGCATGTTGCCCGTCTTAGTTTACATGCTAAACCCTTTGCATGCTAGAAAAACCCTGCTACACCGAAAATCTTTTTTCTCTATACTTTGTAGCCGCCCTGCAGTTGTGTTTGATTAACGTCTCTATTTCCATATCGGTGGGGAGGGTCTGATTGCCATATTCCTTCACAACTCCCATCCAATTAGAATCCACTAATCTCCCCTGTTTTTCCACATTATAGTGGGCACAACTAGAAGCCTTTCATATCTACATGAAGATTCCAAAGTTCACATTATACACAGAGATATCAAATGTGGGAATATACTTCCAGATGACAGATTTCACCATAAAATCGTAGATTTTGGGATGGCTAGGTTCTTCCCAGAAGGAGAAACCCATGTTTCTACCAGAGTAGGAGGAACAAGGTAAGTTGTGCAATTCATTTATTAACTGTTCTAAGAGGATCTTCTTTAAAGGTGTCGAATCCTGCAATTAATTTCTCTCTTCCAAAAATTTGTTAGGAGGTAGAGGCTACACTGCACCAGAGTATGTCGTCCATGGGCTATTAAGGGAAAAAGCTGACGTTTATAGCTATGTGATCGTGGTTCTTGAGATCATGAGCGGGAGAAAGTGCGTGGATGAAAGACTGTCGACCCCTATGCAACTTCTTTTGTAATTGGTTTCTTTCTGTTTTAAAAATTGGTTTATTAAATAACTCTTGAGCAAACTGAATGGCAAACACAAAAGTCAAAGTAAAAGTTGTATGTTGATGCAGCTTTGGAATAAATAGGAACACGATTAAGTTTTGGATATTGTTGATTCAACATTAGAGGGGCGAGGCATTAAGCAGGGATGATTTTAGGGGCTAAATTTCGCTCATGGGCTAATTTTCCATGGTTTTTCCAAAAACGAGATTTGCTATTTTAAAAATGATTCGCCCAAATTCTATAGGATAAAATTATTTTACCTTAAAAATCGCCAAAATTTTATAAAAACTATATAAAATACTTAGAAATTTGAATATTTTTACAAAAAAAATCGCCAATCATTTATAGTTAGCATATGAAGGATTAGTAAGATTCGCCAAGGTTTCTAAATTTTAAAATAAATTTCCATCTTTAAAATCATCCCTGGCGTTAAGAGTGATTGCGATTGCACTTGGCTGCACTCAAGGCTCTTCGTCTATGAGGCCAGCAATGTCACAAAGGTTTTTTGGATGCTAACGGATTATTTAGAAATTGGTGTTCAGCCTACACAACCAGCTTTCATAGATACCACATCAAAATAAAACTCAAACAAAAACCACACAAGTGAGACTAAGCTCACAAAACTTGAATTATTGAGAGAAATCAAATACATTTATAGTCAAATAGTAGATTAGATCACACTCCTATAATGTGGATCTCAAACCACCCACAAAGGCAATCTGTGTGCTTATGAAACAAACTCAAAACAACATTTTAATCTTACAATGTATTCTAGAAGTTTCTTCATTATTCTAACATCCCCTTTAATGGAGAAAAGGATTTTCTACTACACCTAACTTGCTTCTAAAATTTTCAAACTTGGGTTTACCAAGAGGTTTGGTAAATATATCAGCCACATTATCATTGGTATTACAAAATATCAAACCAATTTCATTTGATTCAATATTCTCTCTCACAAAGTGATGTTGTAGCTCGATGTGTTTTCATGTTTCATGATATATTGGATTGTGTGACAATTTGATAGCACTTTGATTGTCACAGTTTATGCATGTTGGACCATTTTGCTCATCTTCGACATCTGCAAGAATTCTCCGCAACCAAACAACTTCACAAGTAGTACTGGTCAAGGATTTATACTCAGATTCTGTTGACGAAAAAGAAACAGTAGGTTGCTTCTTGATACTTCATGATTCAACCCCCGGTCCTATATGAAATGCATAGCCTGAGATAGATCTTCTATCATCAGGATTTCCTGCCCAATCTGAATCAGAAAAACCTGTTAGATCAACATCAAATTCATTAGTATACATAATACCAAAATTTATTGTTCCTTTCAAGTATCAGAGTACTTTCTTTGTAGCTTTCCAGTAACTCTTAGAAGGATTAGCCATGAACTGACTAAGGATGTTAACTGAGTATGCAACATATGGTCTTGTAGTGGCGAGGTAGTTCAGACTTCCCACCAACTAACAATATAAAGTACCATCTGCCTCTTTAGTTCCATCTTCACTATATAACTTTGCATTTTGTTCTAAGGGAGTTGACATAGATTTACATTCACTCATATTGAACTTTATAAGAATTTCTTTTGTATATTTACTTGGAGTGATTAATGTTTTACCAGGCTCTCTCCAAACCTCAATTCCTAAACAATAATGCAATTCGCGAAGATCTTTCATTTCAAATCCTTGAGACAACTGTATTTTAATCTCTTCAACTAACTTGCATGCACTGCATGTAATAATTAGATCATCCACATATAAAGATATTAAAGCAACATTTCCTTCTTCATTTTTCTTAACATATAGGTTAGGATCATTTTTTTTTTCACAAACCCATTATGATAAAAGAATGTATCTATCTTTACATACCATGATCTTGGTGCCTGTTTCAAATCATATAAAGCTTTCCTTAACCTACAGACTAGATGCTCTTGTCACTCCTTGACAAACCCTTTAGGTTGAACCAAATAAACCTCTTCTTTTAAATCACCATTCAGAAAAGCTAAGGCAATCAGTACTCTAATTGTATTCAATTTAGCTACTGGTGCAAAGGTATCTTCGTAATCAATTCCCTCCTTTTGTGAATATCCTTTTGCAACTAATCTTGCCTTATATTTATCAATGCTACCATCTTCTTTAAATTTAGATTTATACAACCATTTGCTTCCAATAGGGAATTTGTTTTCAGGCAGTTCAACTAATTCTCATGTTTGATTTTTCATAAAGGAGTCATATTCATCATTCATAGCATTTCTCCATTCTTCATGTTCTTTGGATTGATCATATTTTACAGGTTCTACAACATTCATTACATGAGACATAAACGCATAATATTTATACCTTATAGATGGTTGAGTTTGTCGTGATGACCTCCTTGGTCCTTCATTGCTTTCATCTTGTCTCCTGCTCCGTGGTGACTCTTCTCCACTTGACATATCCTGACTACTTGAAGTGTCCATACTGCTTTCATTCCATTCTCAAACTTGTACATGTCCCTGTTCATGTTTAACCATTGCATCTATTTTGACATGTTCATCACTATCATTATGCCAAGCATCTACATCATTCATTATATCAACTATATCTTCATTCTCATGAAACACTACTTCTCTACTTGCAAACAATTTATGTGAACTAGGATCAAACAATTTGTACGTTTTTTTATCACTACAATACCCAATAAACACACACTTGATTGACTTTGCATAAAGTTTTCTTCTCTCATCCTTTGGAATATGTGCAAAGCCAGTGGATCCAAATACTCTTAAATGACCGACATCGGGTTTATAACCATAAAGAATCTCAAAATGGGTTTGGAAATATAATTTCTTAGTTGGACTTCGATTCTTTAAATAAACAACAGTATTAACGACTTCTGCCCAAAAACCATTAGAAATGTTTTTACCTTGAAGCATACTGCGAGCACACTCCACAAGTGTTATGTTCCTTCTCTCAGCAACACCATTCTGCTGAGGTGTATGAGGTATTGTATATTGTTGTTGGATCCCATGAAATTTTCAATAACTTTTAAATGCACCTGATGTATATTCACCATCCTCATCAGATCTGAGAACTTTAATACATTTGTATGTCTGTTTTTCATTCATAGTTCTGAATTCTTTAAAGTACTCAAATACATCACTTTTCCTCCTTATGAAATAGACCCATGTATATCTAGATCTATCATCAACAAAAATAAGAAAGTAAGAAGCACCACCAAGTGACCTTGGTTGGACCCTTTTATAGACATACTCAAGGGTCATGGTCTTAAACTCCTTAATAGTGAAAAAAAGGTTTTAGTTCTAGATGAAAAGGGATCTCCTTTTCATGGTGTGACTAGGGCCCTGCAAAGGGGAACCGAGGATATAATCTTGATCTTTGTTTTCCCCAACCCTCACTTTCCCTTTAGGTCTCCCATCCATGCTCATTACATTTTCTACTATAGGGTTAGAGTACCTAGAGATCAAATTCATCTTAGAGTTATACTTAGTTTCTTTGTTTTGTATGGGAAGAGAAGGAAAGATCGACTTACCAATTAACTTGGTCGACCTTCTATTGCACTTCTTGATGTATCTTAATAGGGCAAGTGAAATGTGATGCTTTCTCGGATGCCCACAACACCTCCTACATATAGTCTCTAAATCAACATTTCCCTATGTGGCCATCTTTTGTTCCATGGATCTCTCAACTCACTTGCCGAAAAAAGGATCCCAATACTTAAGACCTATCCTATCCATAAGCCACAAACTACTACCCCCTACATTGGAATCTTCAGGAAACATAATTATAGGTCAAGAAGAGCCCGCAAGCCTATTCCAATCACAATTTGGAATTACATTACCAACCATGAAAATAAAAATGGTTCTT
>ML783045.1:843707-858675 GCA_009831015.1 Picea engelmannii | reverse complement strand
TATGGAATGTGTGTGGGGGTATAAGTAAGTGGATGGTGACGTGAGGGAACGTGGAGGTAGGTGTGGGCGGGAGTGTGAATGTTTGAGTGGAAGGTGACGTGGGGGTGACGTATGGGGGATGGGGAGTGGAGTGTGATGTGAGGTGGGGGTGAGTGGGGTAGACTTAGTTTTATTTTGATTTATGTTTGTTTTGTTTTTTTATATGTTTTTTAATATTGTTTTGTGCATGTTTTATTTTACGTTGGTTTTTGTAATTTGTTTTATTGTTTTATGTTTTGGTTTTATTATGTTTTATTTTATATATTTTTTGTTTTTATGTATATTATAATTTTTATATTACTTTTTGTTATTTATTATATTTTGTTTTAAATTTTTATTTGTTTTATTACTTTTGTTTTTTAATATTTAACTAATCCTAATTACTAACCTAGTTACTAACTTAGGTTTTTAACTTAATTAATAATTAATTAATGATTAATTAATTACTAAATAGTTATTTATTTATTAGTTTAACTTATCTTAACTATACTAATCTTACTTATTTAATCTAACTAACTGGGATTATTAACTTAATGTTTTTATCCTAAGTCCATTTATTCAGGGATAGAAAGCGGGTGAGGCGTATTCAATGAGTTGAAACGACAAGGGAGTGAAGGCGCAGCGGAGGATGAAAAATGCAACAGAATGATGGAGGATCGGGCGAAATGGATGGAGGGAGGAAACGGGATCAACCGAGCCAGACTTCGTCATCACGAGGGAAAACGCCAAATCAATAGTCTAAGAATCGATTCGCCTATAATTATAGGACCCCAACAGATCCTACACACACATTAGCAGCGTTTCCTAGACTAGCCAAGTCAGGAACATTACATGCTAAAATAAGAACAAACTTTCACAAGCTACATAGTGAAACTGGACGTTGGACAATTCCAAAAACACCCTGGGATGAAAGAATCTGACATCTTTTTGACACTAAGAGGGTTGAAGATGAAAAACACTTTCTCTTATATTTCCCTCCCTATTCCCTAAATAGATCCCAAATATAAATATAATTTTAAAAAAATCGAAGTAATCTCTTACCTTAAGGTTGATAGTTAATCATCATCATCATTGACATCATCATCATCATCATCATCATAGATATGAATGGAATTCAAGAACAATGCATGTGTGAGCAAAGTAAAAAGTTACATTTATTGAAGTCTCAATATATTTGTCGAAGTATGTATGTAACTATTTGAACAACAATAATTTATTAAATAGTTGTGAAGAATTAAACCAGGTCTACAAATGACCTTATAGAGGAAAGATCGAAGAAAAACTTGCAAGTATATTTTAATCCTTCAAGAAAGAATTTTGTGTTTTGATAGTATGTTTAACTTTTGTATCATGTTAAAAATAGTATGAATTTAAAAGTTTACATTGAGAACATACACATATAGAGGGCTATACCAGTTAAGAATGTTTTGAAGATAGATTTTAGAGCTCAAAATATATATTTATTAAATTTATTTCTATATTGAATAATACATTTTTTAAATATTAAAATACGGAGTGGAATGATAGATTCATGACTTAAATAATAACATGTGTGTTGAAAATGAAAATAATTTGATAAATATGTCACTAGGAATTAATAGAGCACAAAATTCTATAAGATATTGAATTTTTTATTTTACATATAAAAAAAAGTATTTTAATAAATATTACACAACATATTGTATATACAATTTATGTAAATCTTTATCATGTTTTGCTTTGTGAGTTTAGGTGGAGCTACTTGGGGCCAATTTTTTAGGAGAATTTGTGAATTTATGTGAGTTACTTATGGTCAATTCTCGAGAGAAATTACTGGCACTGCCATCTAGCAAATGATGAGGTTTCTCCTCTGCTATTATCATCACCTATCATATCATATTATCGGAATTTAGAAAAAAAACAAAATTCAAATATTGAAAAAGAATTTCAATCATATTATCATCTGTAAGGCTGTAACATCATATTGGTAAGAATTTATGGTATATAGAAATTCTTTTGTCCAAGTTTGAAAATGTCCATAATGATGGAAAAAATGTATTTGTAAACGTTTTGAAGATATAAAGAACTTGTCCTCGAACTTTACAATGGTAAAAAGATTTTCATTATTTACATAGTTGAATCTCCACGCGGAAACTTGTCATTGGATTTCGCATATTTAAAAAGAAATCATTATTTACAAAATTGGTTATCATAGAGTTTTCACTACAATATTCCAAACAAATCACTCTAATATTTTGATAAAAATTTTAAAAGATATATCAAAATAAGTCACTTTAACATTCGGGACACAATTTCAAAAAGACTTGCTCCAAACAAAAGCCTCGCGGAAAGACAGAGAAAATACAGTGCCCGTCTTTGTCTTCATTAAAGTTTTTTTTCGACAATATTAGTGGGATGATACATGAAGTCAATTTTAATTTGATTTTAGATGATGTATGTTAGCGTCAGAAGTCACTCTTGGATTGCAATAGGAGTAAGCCTGAGGCCCATCAGTTTATGTCACAATTTGTTAAAAGGGGGTGATCGAATGGAAGTAAACTTAGAACAATATCGCTCACTCAGAAAACTGGGTTGGAACAGCAAGGACATGCGAGGTCTTGATCTAACTTAGGCCAGTAAATTTTCGTAGTGGTGAGTAAGTGAAAGAAAAGAAAGGGGAAAAGTCTTAAATATGAGATCCTCTCAGACCAGAGAAACTTCAAAGTAAACCTCAAACGTTGCAGAACTAATACAATCAAACATGCATTATATAGTTACAGAAACACCTGACTGGATCATCCATACCTGGGCTTCAGATTCAGAGGAAAAAGGAAAGGAGGAGACTGGCCGCCATTAAACAAGAAATCTCAAAATATCATTCTATAACTAGAGAACCAGAGGCTTTGTTAAAGGTTTACAGTCGGGAGCTTTGCTCTACCATTGATCCTTACAAAAATACAAAAAATGAGTATCTATACTCAGAGAAATTTTCCCCCTTGGCAGTAGGAGGGTAGATGAGACATTAAAGTCTAACTTAGCATGTGCAGGTTCATCTGATGAGTCGAGGACATCAGATCGGCATGGCTCTTTTAGGAAAAACTGCACACAGGACGACCTTGGGCAAACTGCCTGCCGGAACCTCTATGCCTTGCACTCATGGGTTCAGCTAAGGTCTCAACCACCTACTCAATATTCATTAACTTACTTTTCCCATGGAGGGTGGCCGAGACTGAAAACATAAATAAAGACCCCGTGTCCTTTGAAGTCCCGGTAGCCGAAATGTCGAAATGGCTCCTGGGTGCTTTTTTCATTTCACGTTTCAGGGTTTTGAAATGCAAAGGAAGAGCGAGACCCCATGTTCTCTGAAGTCCCGGTAGCTGAAATGTCGAAATGTCTCATCTTTTCGTGATTTTGGCCATAAGAGATGAGCTCATGCGCTAAACCTCGTGCAACTTTGTGACTCAAGCCTACCCGATGATTGTCGATATGCTCCATCTGTGGATTCTCACCGTTGAAAACAAAATGCCCACTCACTTGATTTTAAGCCCGAAATGGACTTCTTCTGTGTGTTGCGCTCAACGTTCATAACTACGACCTTTGAATAAAACACATTTGATGGGTTTCTTAAAACCCCATTTCCATGCATTTACACCAAGGACCTGAAATCGGAAAGAAACACCACCTTGCAAGAATTGGCGCTAACATTAGCCTCCATGGGGGATAGAGTCATCCCTACAATGCTCTAAGAAATCCTTCTGCAGTTCCAGTTACCTTGTGTTGGGCTATGGAGTCATTTATTAAGCCAAAAATAAACAGAAAAACAATAAAGACAATATTTACAAAAACAGAGGAGCCGTCTAAGGCTCAAACAAAACATTTCTTCAGGAAAGGCCCATTTATTGGGCTGCTAAAGACTTCTTCACCCTCCAAATCCTGTAACCTGTATGTGTTATTTAAGAATCCTTCAGATATTTTGAAGGGCTTGATCTAGAGGGCGTCAAACTTGTTGTGTTTTCCCCTATCCTGCCTGGGTGCATCCCACTTAAGCACTAAATCTCCCAGCTTGAATTCCTCCTTCCTGACCTTCCTGTCAAAGGCCTTCTTGATCTTCTGCTGATGACTATGAGATATGTCCATCACCTGCTCCCTTATCTGTTGCACATCCACCACTTGATGAATTCTTCTGACCATATGGTATGGCTCTCCTTCATGATTTTGAAAGAATTTAGCTATAGGTAAAACGAGCTAAGTGGGAAACACAGCCTCCGTCCCATAAACAAGTTGAAAATGTGAGGTGCCCAGGGACTTCTTCGTTGTCACTCAATTGGCCCATAAAGAGAATTTGAGCTTCGAATCCCAGGCCCTCTTATTGTCTTCCAATAATCTTTTAATGAGTTTGATTAGACTTTTATTGGAAGATTCCGCCAGTCCATTTCCTTAAGGATAATAGGGAGTGGAGTGAATTAGTGAAATCTCGAACTACTCATAGAACTTAACCAGAGGCTCAGACTTGAAAGAAGCAACATTATTAGTGACAATTCTGTTGGGACAGCCAAATCTGGCTATGATATCCTCCAAGAAGTTGATAATTACCTTGTGCAAAGCACTCCTGGTGGGGGCAGCTTCTATCCACTTGGTGAAATAGTCTGTTGCAGTCAAGATCCATCTATGCTAGCCACTTGAAGGAGGATGAATTTCCCCGATGAAGTCCAACCCCCACTGTTGAAAGGGTGTTGAAGCTACTACATGCTTTAGTGGCAGAGCTTTGAGCTGCTACTTTCCTAAGAACCTTTGACATTTGATGCAAGCTCTAACTTCTCTGCAGACATCAGTGAATAAGGTGGGCTAGTAGTACCCAACCCTGAGAATTTTGTGGGATGTGGTCTTCCAGAAATGGTGCCCTCCACAAAGGTTGTTGTGGAAATCAAACATAACTTTATGGGCTTCCTGTGGATTTAGACACCTCAGAAACACCCCTAGAGGGTCTCTCCAGTACAAGACATGGTCTATAAGGCAATATCTGACCGCCTTGAGCTTTAAGGCTCTTGCCTTGCTTTTTTTCATTCCATCAGGAGGCTTCAACTCTTGCAGAAAGTGTAAAATGTCTTTGTACCAGGTGCATTCTGCTAGTGATAAGCCACCCTGAGTGCTTTTGCTAGACGACTCAACTTGTTGATTTCCTGAGTAAGCGTTGATGAAGCTAACCCCTAAGGCCTTGCAATTGGATTCAACCAGTAGCTTCGCTAAACCCTTCCCTTTTACCAACTTTGTGGGCTTTATCTCCAGGTCAAACTCCAGGATCTTGGCAATCCATTTACCTCTTCTCCATCTATGTCAGGTTGTATAAGGATGTCCTTCACAGAGGCTAAAGGAACGTATGCAGTCACTCTTGAGTGCAAGACATAGAATCTGAAAGCTTTAAGAGCTTTCATCAAGGCATAGGCCTGCTTCCCCATGATCTCATACCTGATTTATGCATCTCTTAATGCCTTACTGAAGAAGGAAATGGGTTGCTCTCTCCCTTCCTCATTTTTCTGTAATAAGACCGTTGCTACTGTATCAAAAGTAACAAAAGAAAAAATTAGGAAATCCTTGGAATAATCAGGACTGATTAGCACAGGTGCCTCAATCAATACCATTTTTATTTGGACGAAAGACTCCCTAGGTTTAGCAGTCCATTTTACTTCTTTTCCCTTTCTGAGCATGGTTGTGATGTGTTTCACCAACTCAGCAAAATTTGAGACGAACCTCCTCAGAAAGTTAATCTTCCCTAAAAAAGCCTGAACTTCCTTTCTAGACCTGGGAAGTGATAGGATATGAATTGCCTCTACCCTGCTGGGATCAATTCTCACTCCCTCTGCTGATACTATATGGCCTAACAGCTTCCCCTCCTTCATAGCAAACAAAGATTTCTTGGGATTTAAGGAAAGGCCAAACCTCCGACATTTCAATAAAACTTTCCTCAAGTGACAACAGTGCTCCTTATTAGACCTGGAGAAGAATGTGATGTCATCCAGATAGATCACCACAAACTGATCTTTCTCCCCGATGAAGGCTATGTCCATGGCTCGTTGGAATGTTACTCCTGCATTCATTAATCCAAAAGGAATTTTGGCATACATGAATGTGCCCCAAGGAGTGGTGAAGGTTGTTTTTTCTCTGTCCTCAGACAAGACTGATATCTGATTATAGCCAAAAAAACCATCAATCATGGATATCCTAGATGCACCAGTTACCCTCTGCAATATGTGTTCCATGTTGGGTAAGGGATAGTTGTCTTTCTTTGATCTTTTGTTCAGATTCCTAAAATCAACACAGAGCCTGATTTCTCCACTTTTCTTCCTCATCGGGACCAAATTGGCCACCCACTAGGAATATCTGAAGGGGACAATGATTTGGGCATCTAATAACTTCTTCACTTCTCTCTCCATGACAAGAAATAACATGGGATTTATCTATCTTAGCTTCTGCCTAAATGGCTTAGCCTCTTCCTTTAGTGGGATCTTATGTTCGATGACAGTTGTGTCATATGTCATGAGGACTTCATATGTCCATGCAAAAACATACGAAAATTCCCTTAATAACTCGGTATATTTGGCCCTCTGCTATTTGGTCAAACTGCTTGACAACTTGACAAACTTAGGCTCCTTCTGTGTGTCGATATTGCACTCCATTGTATCAACATCTTGAAACCCTACCCTTTACTTCCACATCATTCCCTTCGAACAATCTTTCTAAAGGGACTAGTCCCTTCGGAATGTGATTGCTAGGCAAATGAATAATATGGTGATCAACAATTTTATTTAAAAATATTTCAGGGTGAGGGTGACTTTCAAGATCAGGATCTTGATCAATGTGCAATGCAGAAAATTCATCGATAGACTAAAGAAATTTTTTGATTTCAAGATCGTCTTCGAATACCTTCCAATGTTTGATATTTTCTAGAACAGAAGGCCTATATCTTATCTCGACCTCATATTTGATCTTAGGTGGCAAAGGGATCTTGAACAAACTAGCTGAGACAACTAAGGAATTGACCAAAGTATTTTCCTCTCTTGGAATAAAAGAAATATTGAAAGCTGAGAAGAAATTATCAATCAGGTCCCACACTTCATTTTTGTAACTCTTGAGCCGAGGATGCTTAACCCGATAAGCATTTTTGACTTGTTGGATTATCAACTCAGCATCTCTGAATACTACTACCTCCTTAATTCCCATTTCTTTTGCAGCCCTCATACCCAGAACAAGAGATTCATATTCTGCCACATTATTGGTAGCTTCAAATTCTAGCTCTTATGACAGGTATATGGTTTCCTTCCAAGGGGACACAAGAACCACTCCAGCGCCAATGACTTCGCTAGAAGAAGCTCCATCGAAGAACATTTTCCAAACAGAGGTGGTTGGAGGAGGTATCTTGTGATTTAATATGGGTTGCTTTCTTATTTGAAAAGGGGCTTCAGGAGTCTCAAAGATCTGCAATAAACTAGACCCCAAATCAGTGTCAAGCGCAAAGATAGGGTGATTAGTGGGGTCTACTTCGTCACTGACAATGTAGGCCAGCTGAGCTTCTTTGTACAATCTCCTATGTTCCCCTCCAAAGACTGGAATGGTGGCATATGTGAGATCCATCTGTAATGTTCCTTCAAGTTTTTAAATCCAATATCTTGACAACAACATACCGAACTTGGGGGGAACATCAGCTACTACAATGTCCATTACCACACTCTTCATTGGCAGCTGAAATAAAGAGACCACCAAGTCTTTGATGACTCCAAGGAATTGCACCCTCCTTGAATCAAAAGAGTACAAATCGTGATAAGTCTTTGTCACTTCCAGTCCCAATTCTTCCATGACTATTTTGGGCATAAGGTTGTGGGAAGCTCCTGAATCCATGAGGCAATTATGGAGCACTTTATCATGTATGTTCAGGGATGTGTATAAGGGAGGGGATGAATCATCTCTGTCTTCTACCATGGGACCTAGGATGACTGCTATCTTTTCATCTTGAAGATTTACTAAGTCTGTAGAAGGCTGGGGGGACTCAGATTGTAGTAGCTTGGAGAGGGACCTTTTGAAATCTTCATTTTTAACTAGCTCTGAGAGGGGTACGAGAATTCTAATATTTTGAATTTCATGCTTAAAACTAAAGGAGGAAAGAGGCTTAGGAGCTTCCCTTACCTCAGAGACAGGTTCTTTGGCTGTTGGTGAAGTATTCTAAGTTTTCTTTTCTTTAGTAGTGATTGTAGCAGGTTTAGCAGGTTTTTCCACTATGAGGGGTTGATCATGGCTATCAAATTTTCCTTCTTTCTTCTTTGACCTGAGATGATATCTATTAGGAGTGTTATTGGCCTTTTCCCCTTTACCCAACTCATTGAATTGAATGTTCATAAGGGATCCTTCATATGTAGATTGAGTCAAATGGGAAAAAGGGGAAGTGTCTTCAATACAGTGAATTACGAGGTCGAGCTCATCTATCTCCTCTCCTTCCTCATGAACAACTAGGCTATTTTAGAGAGGGGTTTTAATCCTCTGATCATATATGTCTTTGCTCTTTTGTTCCCTTGGCAAAGCCTGTGGCACATTGTTGCTAGGCCTCCTAAAGCCTATGTTATCAGTATTTTGGGGATTTATGTACATGGGCTTCCCTTCCAACTCCCACCTTTCCATTCTAGCCGAAAGAGACTTTATCACTTTAGTTACCTCGTCCGTCTGAAGGGGAAGGGGAGAGGAATTGGATGGGGAGGCTTCAGGTCTCTTCCTGGATATGTCTCTATTGGCCTTATTCCTGAGTCGATCAACAACCAATATGTTAGATTCTACTTCCACGGCTGCATCATGCATGTGAGCCAGAGTAGTGGATCTCCTTTCCCTCAACAGAAGGCAAAAATCGGGATCAAAAGCACTAGCATAAGTGATCTTAGCAGAGGATTCTGAGGGATTTATTTCAATGGGGATATTATTGTACATTTTATTGAATCTCTTGGAGAAGTCAGAGACAGACTCTCCTTCATTTCTCTTCAAAGACCCAAACTCTGTTATGTAATACATGAAGTATTTTTTGTCTCCCCACTGTCTCAAAAAGGAATTATCCAAATCCTCAATCCCATCAATAGATCTAGGAGGCAGGGCCCTAAACCACTTTCTAGCCTTGCCTTAAAGGCTATGGACGAAAATCCTCATCCATATGTCTGCATGCACGATAACATGATCATCTGTAAAACTGTAAAAGGCTTCAAGGGGTTCTTTTGCAGCTATGTCCCCTTCGCCTGTAAACCTGGGCAGCTGCTTAAGGTAGCCGTCTACTGGAAGGGCATTGAGAGGCTAAGGTAACAAAAGGGGAGCATACCTAACAGCTATTATATCCTCCATTCTGGTCATGGGGGGATTTTCTCCTACCATAGGAATATTAGGTGGAGGAGAAATAGGAGGAGAAGGAGCTCGAATAGGGGATACTGGAAATGAGCTTCCAAGTGGAAGGGGAAACAATGGAGGATTCAGAGAGAAGGCTAAAGGGATTGAGTCAGCAGATGCTTCTCTCTGTGCAGTGGTAGCAACAATAACAAGAGGAGGAGTGGTAAAGCTAGGTGTGGGGAAATCTTCTGTGGTCCAGGGTCTACAGCAAGGTACAACTTTAGGGGAGAGGGGAGTGAAAAGTATTTATCCCTCCAATCCCAGGCCAGGAGGGGAAAAGTCAGCAGGAACACTCCCGAAATTTAGGAAACAGGAAACTTCAGAAAAAGGTCTGCTAGGAAGCTGAGAAGAAGAAAATGGAGAACCTATAGAAGGAGATGGAAAATTACCTAGTTCGGTGGTGGAAGTTTCTCCTTCAGATGCCTTTCCTTTCCTAAAAATCACCTCCGAATTAGCGTCAGGTGTAGCTAGAGGCAGCTGTGGATGGGACCGCATGTGTCTACCTCTGGAATCCACATTTAAAATAGCAGGTTCGCCACAATGGAATCATCACAATGGAGTCGCCAGGTGCACAATAGAAATCTTGTAGGGCTCTGATGCCTGATGCACCTTCAGAATCGGAGGCTCAATGTCATTCAATCCCAGGGAAAATTTTCAACTTCGTCCTCGGCAACGGCGCCACAAATTTTAGTGTCAGAAGTCACTCCTGGATTGCAATAGGAGTAATCCTGAGGCCCATCAGTTTATGTCACGATTTTTTAAAAGGGGGTGATCGAATGGGAGTAAACTCAGAACAATATTGCTCACTTAGAAAACTTGGTTGGAACAGCAAGGACATGCGAGGTCTTGATCTAACTTAAGCCAGTAAATTTGCATAGTGATGAGTAAGTGAAAGAAAAGAAAGGGGAAAAGTCTCAGATATGAGATCCTCTCAGACCAGAGAAACTTCAATGTAAACCTCAAACGTTGCAGAACTAATACAATCAAACATGCATTATATAGGTATAGCAACACCCGACTCGATCATCCATACCCGGGCTTCAGATTTAGAGGAAAAAGGAAAGGAGACTGGCAGCCATTAAAAAAGAAATATCAAAATATCATTCTATAACCAGAGAACCAGAGGCTTTGTTAAAGCTTTACAGTCGGGAGCTTTGCTCTACCATCGATCCTTACAAAAATACAAAAACTGAGTATATATACTTAGAGCAATTCGCCCCCTTGGAAATAGGAGGGTAGATGAGACATTAAAGTCTAACTTAGCGTGCGCAGGTTCTTCTGATCAGTCGAGGACATCAGATCGACATGGCTCTTTTAGGAAAACCTGCACACAGGATGACCTTGGGCAGACTGCCTTCCAGAACCTCCATGCCTTGCATTCATGGCTTAAGTTGAGGTCTCAATCACCTGCTCAATATTCATTAACTACTTTTTCCCATGGAGGGTGGCCGATACTGAAAACATAAAGAGAGACCCTGTGTCCTTTGAAGTCCCGGTAGTCGAAATGCCAAAATGGCTCCTAGGCGCTTTTCACATTTCGCGTTTCGGGGTTTCAAAATGTAGAGGTAGAGCAAGACCCCGTGTCCTTTGAAGTCCCGGTAGCCGAAATGTCGAAATGGCTCCCGGGCACTTTTCGCATTTTGTGTTTCGGGGTTTCGAAATGCAGTGGAAGAGAAAGACCCCATGTCCTTTGAAGTCCCGGTAGCCGAAATGCCGAAATGGCTCCTGGGTGCTTTTTGCATTTCACGTTTCGGGGTTTGTAAATGCAATGGAAGAGAAAGACCCCATGTCCTTTGAAGTCCCAGTAGACAAAATGCCAAAATGGCTCATCTTTTCGTGATTTTGGCCATAAGAGATGAGCTCATGTGCTAGACCTCGTGCAACTCTGTGACTCAAGCCTACCCGATGACCATCGATCTGCTCCATCTGTGGATTCTCGCCATTGAAAACAAAATGCCCGCTCGCTTGATTTTAAGCCCGAAATGGACTTCTTCTGTGTGCTGCGCTCGACATTCATGACTGCGGACTTTGAATAAAACACATTTGATGGGTTTTTTAAAACCCCATTTCTATGCATTTACAACAAGGACTTGAAATCAGAGAGAAACACCACCTTGCAAGAATTGGCGCTAACAATGTGGATTATTTAAAGTTGGAAAAAGACTCGAAAGATTGCTTTTTTTAATTATTATAGAATTAACTTACTCTCCCAATTAGATATGAACAACTATAAAGTTAACTTACTCTCCAATAAGATATGAATAGGACTTTCTGATTGTTGGGAAAAAAAATTAGTTAGTCATTTGTTGGGAAAATGTTAATTGATCAGAGAAAACACCTTATACGTGACACACATCCCAACACTTTACCAGTTACTTAATAAAATATGTGTAATACATGTATCTCCATTGGTCGAACACTTAAATTAAGCAACTAATATTCACTCGATTGTTTAGTAATGGTGGTATACACTCAAATGCATAAATGTATTCAGTCCTGAAAAACTTGAAGGCATTTGGATTATACAAATTTAGCAACTCAAATCCGCAGATTCAATAATTTCTCATTAAATTTTATGCAAAATTAAATGGATAGTATCCCCGCAAAAAAACCAAAATGTCAACTCAAGACAAGTCATAATGACAAAGTTGCTCGCAATGGTGTTTCCTTCTTTCCTGCTTATATTTCGTTGGCGGCTAACCCTTAGATGGTTATTGACCACTGAGAACCGTATCGTCACCATCTATCTTTGTCTTCTTTAAAGCGTTCAATCATACAAACTTGAAAAACATGTTCAATATTACATAACTTGTTTTCACGGCATATCAAGTACAAGTTTAATTATTTGCCATAAATCATAGCATATCTTACTGTTTTAAATATCTAAATGTTGGAATAATGTCGAAATTAGGAGATTTCGAATAATGTAAAAATTAGGGTCTATTATTAAGTTGTTGTGTGTCTTTCTCAAGTTTAGTGTGCGAGTGGTTTCAGATCCACAATTGGAGGTGGGTCCAAGTTTGTTGTGTGAAATCTCAGTCATAAAATTTAATTGTTTTTCTCTGATTAATGCAAGGATGTGAGCATCATCTCACTTGTGAAATTGTGAGATCTCAGTTGTATTTAATTGCTCTATTTTTAACTTGGTATCAGAGCACAGATCAAAGTGTGAGGTTGCATCATTTGTGATCCACGTGGAGTAAGAGCATGTGACCTATGTGAGAGCAAGTTTAAGTGAAAAGACGACCTACAATTTTGTCGGCTACGTGTTCCATCCAGGTGAGAAGAGTGATCCACACAATCTTGTGTGTGCAACCTGCGTAATCAAGTGTGTGCAACCTATTGACTAGTGTGATCTGCAAAGACTTGGAGTGTGAGGAAATTGATGTGTGTACTAGCGTGAAGGATTCTCCCATTGGCATTGTCACCATGAAAGCTGGATTGGAGTGTCGCGTGAAAGCTAGATTGGAGGAGCCGGTTGTTGTGTCGTGTGAAGGATGGATTGGAACACCTATTGGAAATCATTATCTCACCTTTTTCTACCCAATGTCATCATGTGACTGTGTTTTTGTTCTGCATGGGGGAGTCATGAGTGTTTTCTATGACAGCTAACTGTTGCATGTAAGAGGAGTTTTACGTGAAGCTAAATTTATTATTGAGATACATCTTGTTGAATTATATGTTTGAGAAAGATGTATAATCCTCTTGTAGATTCATACTTAAGTGAATTGACTAAATTGGATGTAGAAAATTACGTTAATTGGAAATTCAAGTTGACGACTCTGCTTGAAGCCTATAATTTGTGGTCAATTGTGAGTGGGGATGAAGTCAAAACCACTGTTGTTGCCTCCATTCCAGATTGGGATAAACGGGAAATGAAAACTAAGGTGTTGCTGTGGATGTCCGTAAAGGATAACATAATCCCTCACATGAGAGATTGTAAGACTTCCAAGGAGACGTGGGATGTTCTCAAAGGTTTGTATGAAACTTCAAATGCAAACCGAATCTTATTTTTGAAAACTAATCTTTTATCTATTAAAATGGAAGCAAATGAAAGAATAAGCAACTTCATTTCTCACATCAAATGTAATACCCCAAGGACGTGCCCCAGTTATATTATGAATTGTAATCATGTTTTGTAGGTTGGTGAGTCAAGTGTTGATAAGTTGGCGGGCTTATGTGTTTATTAGGTCGGAGAGCCTAAGTGTTAAAGGCCAGCAGCCTGTTTTTGTATATGTAATTATGTAGAACATTAATAAAGATTAAACATCATTGCGTGTAGACCGACCACAAAGAAAGAGCGAGGGGGGACTAATCTTCCACAGGGTGGGTAAGTAAAAAGGGGTTGAAAGGTTGGAAAGAGGGGCTAATATTAGGGGCTTAAGTCCTTGAGATTAATAACTTATTATTATTCCAAATCTGTGTGAAAGACATGTTTTTATCCTAAGTCCCAGGAAAGGCATCGGGTGCAAAAAGGGAACGCATGCAGCTCCAGGAAGACAAGTGTCGACCTGGGTGCATGCAGTTAAAAGATGAAGCATCAGTTGTGTTGGGGGTTGGATTACCATTTTCCATCCTCTGTGAATTGGGGGGGGGAGTCTCCGCGAGTGTCCTCTGGATACCATCACGCATTCCTAGAAACAAGAACCATGAATAAAATCAGTGTATTCCTGTCAATCCCGTGGCCTATGTATTCTACCTTTCCAATACTCATACACACACCTGAGACCCAAAATCTGTGATCCGTTCTATCTCTTTTGAGGAACTCGACACTTGGGTAATCACCTTAGCCATGCCATGTTTTAGTGTAGGTTATTGCCACCTGCGGTGCCATGCCCATCTGTTGTTGCTTTTGTCACCCCTGTGTGAATGAGTGTTGAACAATTGTTGTTGTCCTCACCTAGCTAGAGCTGAGTCGAAGAGTGTGCTGAAGAAGCGAGTTGTCAGGCCCGTGGTTGAAGAGGTAGGTTTTCAGGCCTGTGAGCAACTCTCTCTAGGTGAGAGAGTTTGCTGGGAAGTGGTTTTCTTCCAGAGAGAGTCCAGCACCAGCTACGGAGCTCTAAGAATTCCTGATTCGGCCTGTTGTCGAGACCCAGAGAGGGAGGTGAAGTAGCTGATGGACTGTGTGGAAGTGAAGGTGTATACTCCCAGGTGGAACAAGCATGTGGGGAATGAGAGTTCGTGAGTAGTGGGCGTAAGAAGGCTCTTGGAGAGAATCCTTTCGATTGCACTGTGTAGTTTTCCTGTAACCGCAACCTAATTTAGGATTCTCTTGCTTTGGGTGGAGCTTAGTCCCATCTCAGGGGTGACCCACTGCTGAGCGTGATGAGCAGCGTGGTCTAAGGCTGGGATTTTTGTGGAAGGTTTGCACGTAGTTGGTGGAATTACTCCAATTTAAAATATAAGTATTAATTATGTGCTTAATTTATATGTTATGCATGTCTATGTCTTTGAAATGTTATCATGTATTACGTTGCATGTATGAATTACTGTTAATTCCATTAATTCTGTATGTTAGCAGTAATTCTGTGAATACTCT
>ML783045.1:828436-839633 GCA_009831015.1 Picea engelmannii | reverse complement strand
TCTCTGTACATTTCTTTCATTAATAGAAATCGTGTATTACTGTATCTCTGTGTTTATGGTTGCATCTCTGATATATTTCTGTTATATTACTGGATATACGCGATATCTCTGTGCATTTCTTTATTATATCTCTGCTCTCATTTAGTGCCGAAAATAATCCGGATCACAGCCCATGGTCGCATGGGTTGGGGATAAGAGAAAAGGGCTAAGGCATGAAATTGTTACAGAGTCGAGCAGAGCTCAGAAATTTCATGAAATCATAACGCTTTCTTAAATCAGATTGGTTTTTGAATGTGTGGGATTTGTTAAGGAATGATGACCTGACAAATTCTGGTTGACTGCACGTTGTGTTTGCAGAGTTCAACGAGTGTCAGAACCGATTAGAGTTTCCACTAAGTGCAAATAAATGGAAGAGGCATGGATTTCTTCCAATTCAGAGAATGAAATAAAAGGAATGGATGTCCATTTGGGGGTTGAAGGATCGAACTCCAATGGGCATGGAGAAGAGATAGATAAGGAAGGGCATATGATGAAAATCATTGATCGATTGCAGAAATATGCCCAGACTAACCGAACAGGTAACAGAAAACTCATGAAATCTAAGGAACAATAGGGAGAATTCAACTTAAATTTGATGAAGAGTTTGGAGAGAATAGAAAAGAAGTTGGACAATGAGAGTAACTCGAGCAAAACAAGGAGTCAACATACTTTTGAGGGAAGAAGATCAAGGAGTGTTGGTAGACACCATCATCACTCCCAAGGTCACTCCAAGAGGAGGGAACATAGTAGTTCAAGCCGATATCCTACCAGAAATCACAGGAGATCTGGAGTGTATGAACTGAAGGGAGAAATGAACAAGATTAAGCCTCCTATGTTTGATGGAGAACACAAGAAGGAGGAAGATGTTGAGACATGGTTACTTGGAATGAGGAAATATTTCTAGCTGTAGAATTATTCCTCTCATGCAGAAGGAAGAATTGCAATGTATCAACTGAAAGGAAAAGAATCCATGTGGTGGGATCAACTTGTGCAGGTTCAACACATTAGAGAGAAGGATGTTACCTGGAAGGAATTCAAGAGGTATTTCGAAAAGAAATACTTGACTGAAAGATATTATGATAGAAATATGAAAGAGTTCTTTGAACTCAAATTCAGTAGCATGACCATTGATGAATACGAACGAAGATTTTTTGGAATTGCTGAAGTATGTCCTGTTCATCAAAGATGAGACTGTCATAATTCAAAGGTATCTGAGTGGACTGCCACCCTCCATCGGTGAAAAGATCCAATATGATGACCCAAAAACTATGGAAGAAACGATAAGAAGAGAGAAATGCTTATATGAGCAGCAAGAAGGAAATCCCACTTTTCGGAAGGCTTGGGATGACCAGAAGAAGTTCAAGAAAGATATGAGGCAGAAGGGAAACAAACCTCCCTTTTTCAGAAACAAACCTCAAGGACACCCATCGTTTAGAGAGTCGATAACAACTGACGTAAGGGGACAAAGGCCAAGGAAGACGCCCATTCAGTGTTGGGGATGTTAGGGGAACCACAAGTACAGAGATTGTCCCCACAAAAATAGCAAAGCGAGCATTGTCCATAATGTTCAGCAAGCTGAAACAGTGGACGACACAGGCAATAGAATACCAAGAATCTATGCAACCCTAGACAACAAGCAAGCAGAGTTTCAATCACATATGATTGAAGTGAAAGGTATGATCAAAAACCATGCCTTTACGATTTTAATTGATTCTTGCAAACATTAAAAGTTTGTTAGTGCAGCTAACTACAAGAACCAAGAGAAAATTCACTGAGTTAGTTAAGTCATGTCCAGTGGACATGAATGGACTAAGCACAAAGGATGAATTGAATGTTCTACCTTTGAGTTCCTACGACTATTTGATTGGGATGGATTGGTTGGACCAAAAACATGCCATCTTGGACTATCATAACAAGGCATTCACTTGCCTGGATGAGGAAGGAAATCGGAAAACAGTCCAAGGAATTCCCAGAGTTGTTGCTATCATAGAAATCTCAGCAATGCAGCCTAAGAAGTACTACAAGAAAGGCTGTCAATTATTTGCAGTCCATGTGGAGGAAGCATCTAAGAATGAGGTCTTAGATATTGAATACCATGCGGTACTAAAAGAGTTTGAAGATGTATTTTAGGAGGTACCCGGACCACCCCTGAAGAGAGATATTGACTTCTCTGTAAACTTGATGCCTGGAGTAGCTCCAGTGTCAAAAGCTCCTTACATAATGAGTACACCAGAGCTAAAAGAACTGCAGTTACAACTTGAAGAGATTTTGAAGAAGGGGTATATATGCCCAAGTGTGTCACCTTGGGGAGCCCCAGTCCTGTTCGTTAAGAAGAAGGATGGAACATTGAGATTGTGCATTGATTTCAGACAGTTGAACAAAATGACTGTAAAGAACAAGTATCCTCTACCAAGGATCGATGATCTCTTTGATCAGTTGAGGGATGCTAAGATATTTTCAAAAATAGATCTCATATCAGGATATCACCAGGTAAGAATAAAGGATGAAGACATCAGTAAGACCACCTTTAGAACAAGGTATGGTCATTATGAATTCACAGTGGTGCCATTTGGGTTGTCAAATGCACCCGCTTTTTTTATGTGCCTAATGAATGGTGTATTCAGGGACTATCTAGACAAGTTTGTCATAGTCTTTTTGGATGACATCCTGGTGTATTCCAAGTCAGAGGAAGAGCATGAACAACATCTAAGGATGGTGTTGCAGGTGCTAAGAGAGCACCAACTACATGCCAAATTGAGCAAGTGCTCATTTTATCAAAAGCAAATCCATTACTTGGGGCATATCATTTTAGAGGATGGGATAGTTGTAGATCCTGAGAATATTGAGGCCATCAGAGAATGGTCAGCACCTAAGAATGCGATAGAAGTCATATAATTTATGGGTCTAGCCGTCTATTACAGAAGGTTCATTGCGGGATTCTCAAGGATTGCTCACCCCATCACTTCCTTGCAAAGGAAGGAGAAGAAGTTTCAGCGGATAGAAGAATGTGAGAGAAGATTCCAACGATTGAAGCAATTGTTAACCAGTGCTCTAATCCTAAGGATTGTGGATCCGAATGAAGTCTTTGTAGTGTGTACAGATGCATGCAAAGAAGGACTGGGAGGAGTCCTCAGTTAGAATGGATTTGTAATTTGTTATCAATCCAGAAAGTTGAAAGAGAACAAAAAGAACTATGCAACTCATGATTTGGAGTTGGCAGCCATAGTACACACTCTAAAGAAATGGAGGCATTACCTCATGGGAAAGAGGTTTGAACTGAGGACAGACCATAATGGTCTGAAGTATTTGTTTGATCAACCAATATTGAATGTTAGGCAGAGTAGGTGGTTGGAATTTCTTTGTGAGTATGACTTTGATATCAAGCATATCAAAGGAAAGGAAAACAAAGTAGCTAATGCACTCAGCAGGAGAGTGCATGAATTGCATACTATGACCATTAGCATGTACCGAACTGATATTAAAGGAAGAATTTCGGAGGCTGCAAATGCAGATTTGCAGTACAGGAATTTGGTAGCAAAGCTAAAGCAAGGTGAGATGCCACAGAAAGTGGAAGATTATAACTTAGAGGTTGATGGAATACTTCTGTACAAGAACATAATTTATGTACCTAATATCCAATACTTGAAAATTATGATTTTGAATGAAATGCATAATGTGCCTTATGCTAGGCACCCTAGATATCAGAAAACTGTGGCAGCAGTCAAGAGACATTACTTTTTTCCATGTATGAAGAAAGAGATTGCAGAATACATCACCAGATGTATGGAATGCCAGAAGGTTAAAGATTAGCATAGGCACTCAGTAGGGTTGCTACATCCTTTACCCATTCCTGAGTGGAAGTGGGAGGTAGTGACAATGGATTTCATCACAGGATTGCCCATAATAGGTAAGCAGCATGATTCAATCATGGTGGTGGCAGACAAGCTTACGAAAGCTGGCCATTTTATTCCATTAAAGACTACTCACAAGGCAACTAATGTTGCTGATATTTTTATGAGGGAAATAGCATGATTGCATGATGTTCCCAAGACAATTGTGTCTAACAGAGACCCAAAATTTACCTCAAATTTATGGAAGGAGTTGTTCAAGGGGTTTGGAACGAATTTGAACTTCAACACAGCCTATCATCCTGAGTCTGATGGGAAGACAGAGTGGGTGAATCGAGTAATAGAAGACATGTTAAGGATGTATGCGATGGATGAACCATCTAAATGGGAAGACTACCTACACTTGGTAGAATTCTCTTACAACAATGGGTATCAAGCATCATTTAAGATGAGCCCATTTGAAGCACTTTATGGCAGGAAGTGCAACACTCCAATAAGCTCGGATAATCCAGTTGACAAAGCAATAGTTGGGCCAGAGTTGCTCAAGGAAATGGAAGAGAAAATGCGGAAGATTAAGCATAATTTATAAGCTGCCTAGGACAGGTAGAAGAGTTATGCTGATAAAAAAAAAACCCACAGAGAGTTTAAAGTGGGAGAGCATGTTTTCCTGAAAGTGAAAGCTAGCAGAGAGAGTTTGAAGCTGGGAAACTGTTCCAAGTTGGCAGCCAGATTTTGTGGGCCATTTGAAATCCTAGAAAGGATTGGACCAGTTGCATATATGCTTACATTACCTGCATCCATGACTGTACATAATGTGTTTCATGTTTCATTTCTTAAGAAATATATACCTGATGCTAATTATGTTATCATTGGAATGTGACTCAGGTGGAGCAAGAAGGTGTCCTGCGAGTGCATCCTGTGCACATATTGGACTGGAAAAGAAAACAAATCCGGAATCAATCCATAGGGATTGTAAAGGTCCAGTGGACCTGGTATGGTCCTAAGGACGTGACATGGGAACATGAAGATGCTATGCGGGCAGAATACCTGCATCTTTTTGAAGATTTTGAAAATCTTGTTGCTGTTGTGTAAAGAGTTGCACTGAGGACAGTGCAAAGATAAGGGGAGGGGATTGTAATACCCCAAGTACGTGCCCAAGTTATATTATGAATTGTAATCATGTTTTGTAGGATGGCAAGCCGAGTGTTGATAAGTTGGTGGGCTTATGTGTTTATTAGGTCGAAGAGCCTAAGTGTTAAAGGACAAGAGCCTGTTTTTGTATATGTAATTATGTAGAACATCAATAAAGATTAAACATCGTTGTGTGCAGACCGACCACGAAGAAAGAGTGATGGGTGACTAAGCTTCCACAGGGTGGGTAAGGAAAAAGGGGTTGAAAGGTTGAAAATAGGGGCTAAGCTTAGGGGCTCAAGTCCTTGATAATAATAATTTATTTTTATTCCAAAGTTGTGTGAAAGACATGTTTTTATCCTAAGTCTTGGGAAAGGCATCAGGTGCAAAAAGGCAATGCATGTAGCTCCAGGAAGACAAGTGTCGACCTGGGCACATGCAGTTAAAAGCTGAAGCGTCATTTGTGTTGGGGGTTGACTTCCCATTTGCTATCCTCTGTGAATTGGGGGGGGAGTCTCCGCAAGTGTCCTCTGCATACCCTCATGCATTCCTGAAAACCAAAACCGTGAAGTTGATTGGTGTATTCCTGTGAATCTCGTGGCCTCTGTATTCAAACTTTGAAATACTCACACACGCACCTGAGACCTTAAATCTGTGAGCCCTTTTGTTTCTTATGACGAACCTGACACCTAGTTAATCGCCTTAGTCGTGTCATGTTTTAGGAATACTAGACTTGGTAGCCCTAGACCATGAAATGAATGAATGCACTTAGTTAGTTAGTTGGTACTGCTATTTACCCTTCCGTACCTTGCTCCTCCAATTATGGATGGTATAGTACAGCATTAGAATTCCCCCATACAAAGTTGGGCAGCTCTTTTGGTTGGATCATTGGATCGGAACTCCCTATGAATTAATTACTGTCAGAATTGATGAGATCAGATCAGATTATGGCTGGATGGATGGGGCGAGAATCCACACTTGTTACCTGCGGTGACATGCCCATCTGTTGTTTTTGTTGTCATCCTTGTGTTAATGAGTGTTGAACTATTTTTGTTTTCCTCACCTGGCTAGAGATGAGTCAAAGAGTGTGTTGAAGAAGCGAGTTGTCAGGCCCATGATCAGCTCTCTCCAGGTGAGAGAGTTTGTTGGGAAGTGGTTTTCTCCCAAAGAGAGTCCCGCACCAGCTATGGAGCTCTGAGAATTCTTGATCCGGCCTGTTTCCGAGACCTAGATAGGGAGGTGAAGCAGTCAATGGACTGTGTGACAGTGAAGGTGTATACTACTGGGTGTAATAGGTATGTGGGGAATGAGATTCCGTGAGTAGTGGGCGTAAGAAGGCTCCTGGAGAAAATACTTCTAGTTGCACTGTGCATTTTTTCTGTAACCTTAGCCTAGTCTAGGATTCCCTTACCCTAGGTGGAGCTTAGTCCTAGCTCAGGGGTGACCCACTGCTAAGCATGATGAGAAGCGTGGTCTAATGCTGGGAGGTTCGTGGAAGGTTTGCACGTAGTTGGTGGAATTACTCTAGTTTAAAAGATAAGTATTAATTATGTGCTTAATTTATATGTTATGCATGTCTGTGTCTTTGAAATGTTATCATGTATTCCGTTGCATGTATGAATTACTGTTAATTCCATTAATTCTGTATGTTAGCAGTAATTCTGTGAATACTTTGTATTGTTTGGTTAAATTTCATTAAATATGCATGTTGTGTGTGTGTGTGTGTGTGTGTGTGAATGTTCTGTGTAGTAGCGTTGCCCGGCAGTGGGGTTGATGGCTGAGGACGTTACATCAAAGATCTAAGTGATAAGTTGGGTGACATTAGTGAAACAATATCTAGTTTTGATTTGGTAACCATCACACTGAAATGTTTAGTGCAAGATTATAAAGTCTTTATTTCAGCACTTTCAGCTAGTCCAAAGCCCCATACTTTTGATGAGTTAACATGGATTCTTCTTCAAGAGGAAGAGAGAATGAAGAATTATTATTTGGACTCAAGTGGCTCAGATTTGAAATTGATTGCAAAAGGTAAACAATCACACATACGTCAACCGTGGGACAAAAACAAAGGTAAGTTTCAAGCAAAGGAGAAAGGTATCGCTCATTTTGATTCTTATGTTAGAAGGAATGTTGAATGTGATTATAGTGGAAAACCAGGGCACCTTGCTAAAGATTGTTATAAAAGAAAGAATCACGAGTCCAAGCAAAGAGACAAAAGGCATAATGGAAACTTTGTGCATAAAGACACTTCAGTTAGTGATGGATTTAAAAATCTTAAGTTGTTTAACTCTAAATTTGTATTGTCTGCTAAAATCGATGATGAGAATGCTTGGTTTATTGATTTTCGTGCCTCAACAGATATGTCCTATAATAAAGAATGGTGTGATGAATATTATGAGAATATTTATGGCACACACATTTATTTATGAGATAACATATCACATAAAGTACAAGGTTGAGTAATAAGTGTGAACTTACCTGATGGACAAATGCGACAGATTTACAATGTGATGTATGTTCATGGCATCAAAAAGAATTTAATATATGTTTCTACTATCATTGGTATTGATTTGAAAGAGGAATTTGGTAAGTCAAGATGTGTTGTAAAGGATATCCAAGATTGCTACAATTTTGTTGTCACAGGTACCAGAGTTGGAGGATTGTATAAGCTGGATGTGACTATGAACAAACATCTAACATTGGCATCTACAAAAATGTCAACAAAAGATTTATGGCATCGAGGGTATGGACACCTTAATCACAATGATTTAATATTGTTGCAAAATAAATCAATGGTTGAAGGTCTTCCTATTATGAAGAATGATCATATTGAATGTGAAGCATGTGCACTTGGTAAGAAACATAGAGAAGAATTTCTCATACATAAAGAGAAAAGACAAACTGAAATAATTGAATTAATTCACACTGATGTATGTGGACCTATGCAAACTAGATCACTTGGTGGTACTTCGTACTTTCTTATTTTTGTTGATTATAGATCTAGGTATACTTGGGTCTATTTCATAAGAATGAAAAGTGATGTATTTGAGTACTTTAAGGAATTCCTAACTATGGTTGAAAAACAGACAAGAAAATGCACTAAAATTCTCAGGTATGATCAAGGTGGTGAATATACATTAGGAGCATTTAAAAATTATTGTAAATGTTATGGGATCCAACAACAATTTACAGTGCCTTATACACCCCAACAAAATGGAATTGTTGAGTGGAAGAACAAAACACTGATGGAGTGTGCTCACATTATTCTTCAAGTTAAAAATGTGTATAATGGTTTTTGGGCAGAAGCCATTAATATTGTTGTTTATTTAAAGAATGTGAGTCCAACTAAGAGATTAGATTTCCAAACTCCTTTTTAAGTTTTTCATGGTTATAAACATAGTGTCAATCATTTAAGAGTGTTTGGATGCAATGCCTTTGCGCATATTCCTAAAGATGAGAGAAGAAAACTTGATGCAAAAACAATCAAGTGCATATTTATTGGCTATTGTTCTGATAAAAAAACATAAAAGTTGTTTGATCCCAATTCACATAAATTGCTTGCAAGTAGAGATGTAGTGTTTCATGAGAATGAAGATAAAGGTACTAAAATGAATGATATTGATGTATGGCATAGTTCTAATGACATTGATGATCATTTCAAAATAGATTCAGTGGTTAAACGGGAATAGGAATAGGTATAGGTTCAAGAATGGAATAAAAGTAGTATGGACACTTCAAGCAGTCATGACTCACCAAGAAGTGGAGAAGAATCACCAAAAAGGAGGAGAAGAGATGGAAGCAGTGAAGGACCAAGGATTTCATCATGAAAAACTTAGCCACCTTTAAGGTATAAAGATTATGCATTCATGTCCCATGTAATGAATGTTGTAGAACCTGTAAACTATGAGCAAGCTAAAGAACATGAAGAATGGAGAAATGCAATGAATGAAGAATATGACTCTCTTATGAAGAATCAAACATGGGAATTAATAGAACTTATTGAAAACAAAGTCCCTATAGAAAGAAAATGGTTGTACAAATCAAAATTTAAAGTTGATGGTAGTATTGATAAATATAAAGCAAGATTAGTTGCAAAAGGATATTCAAAAAATGAGGGAATTGATTATGAAGATACTTTGCACATGTAGCTAAATTGAATACAATTATATTATTGATTGCATCAGCTACAAAACATAAATGGAAATTACATCAGTTAGATGTCAATTCTTCTTTTCTGAATGGTGAGTTAAAAGAAGAGGTTTATTTGGTTTAGCCTGAAGGGCTTGTAAAGAAAGGACAGGAGCATATTATTTGTAGGTTAAGGAAATCCTTATATGGTTTGAAACAAGCACCAAGATCATGGTATGTAAATATTGATACCTTATTTTATCATAATGGTTTTGTGAAAAGAAAAAGTGATGCTAACATGTATGTTAAAAAAAATGAAGGAAATGTTGCTTTGATATATTTATATGTAGATGTTCTTATCATTATAGGCAATGCATGCAAGTTAATTGAAGAAGTTAAATTCAATTGTCACAGGAATTTGAAATGAAAGATCTTGGTGAATTGCATTATTGTTTAGGATTTGAAGTTTGGAGGGAGTATGGTAAGACACTGATCACTCAAAGTAAATACACAAGATAAATTCTTAAAAGGTTCTATATGAGTGAATGTAAGGCAATGCCAACCCCTTTAGAAAAAAATACAAAGTTATACAATGAAGATAACTAAAGAGGAAGATTGTACATTGTATCGTCAATTGGTGGGAAGTTTAAACTATCTTACCACTACTAGACCAGACATAGCATATTCAGTCAACATCCTTAGTCAGTTCATGGCTAAGCCTTATGAAATCCACTGGAAGGATGAAAAGAAAGTCCTATGATACCTAAAATGAACAATTAATTTTGGTATTAAGTATACTGATGAATCTGATGTTGAGTTGATAGTTTTTTATGATTTAGATTGGGCAAAAAATTCTAATGATAGAAGGTCTACCTCAGGCTATGCATTCCATATAGGATCAGGGGTCGTTTCATGGAGTAGCACGAAATAGCCAACTTTTTCTTTGTCATCAACAGAAGCTAAGTACAAAGCCTTGTCCAATGCTACATGTGAAGTAGTTTGGTTGAAGATAATTCTTGCAGATGTTGAAGAGAATAAAAAAGGACCAACATGCATCAATTGTTATAATCAAAGTACTATCAAATTAACACATAATACAGTATATCATGCAAGATCAAAGCACATAGAGTTACAACACCATTTTGTGAGAGAAAAGATTGAGTCAAAGGAAATTGATTTGATTTTGTGTAATACAAGTGATAATGTGGATGATATATTTACCAAACCTATTGGTAAGATCAAATTTGAATTTTTTAGAAGCAAGTTAGGTGCTGTAGAAAATTCATTTCTCCATTAAGGGGGAATGTTGGAATAATGCCGAAATTAGGAGATTTCGAATAATGTAAAAATTAGGGTTTGCTATTAAGTTGTGTGTCTTCCTCAAGTTTAGTGTACGAGTTGTTTCAGATCCACAATTGAAGGAGATTGGTCCAAATTTGTTGTGTGAGATCTCAATTATAAAATGTAATTTTTTTCTCTTATTAATGCAAGGACGCGAGCACCCTCTCACTTGTAAAATTGTGAGAGCTTCGATGTGTTTAATTTCTCTGTTTTTAACTCTAAATCATGGAATATCTTAGAGTTTTAAATATCTACCATAATTTTCAATTTTTCTATCACTACTACTTCATGATTTAGTTTGAAAGTTTATATACATTTTCTTAACATACTTAAACATAGAATATATTTTAAAAATTTATATTTAGAAAATTTCTTATATTCATTTTTGAAGTACGATATTACATTCATTTTTTAAGTACGGTATTGTCTCTTAATTTTTATATAAGTTTTTGATGATTTTCTTTTTGTTTTTACATAACATCTTAAAATATCAATCTATATGTGAGAGGTGGATTTGTTTTTGAACTCTAAACCTATGACCGTTTTATGTAAACTCAAAGATAATTTATGTTGTATCCTAAACATTTCAATGGTTTAAATATAATAAGCATTATATATATATATATATATATATATATATATATATATATATATATATATATATATATATATATATATATATATATATATATATATATATATATATATTT
>ML783045.1:762197-781415 GCA_009831015.1 Picea engelmannii | reverse complement strand
ACATTAATATTTGAAGATACCAAAAACTTAGTGCAAAACCTGAAAAAACTACATTTTCATCGAGAAAAGGAAGGAAAAAAAACACACAAGCAAAAACACAAAACAAACACGTTAAATAGTTTAATTAAAAATTGTTATAAAATTATCTTATAGGAATGGATGGATTACAACAACATGAAAAAGTAACTTGATTGAAGACGTTATTGATTCACATTATTCTACTTGAAAATGGAACCAAAATTTTCTCGTAAATTCACAAAATTCTATGCTATGGGGTATGTGCTGTAAAATTGGAGGCATGCCACGAAATGATAGTGGTAAGAAAGTCTCTAGGAAAAACAACCACCAACGACGGATGCCAAAGAATATAATTTTGATCCGAACATAAAAGTAAGAAGAATGGTAACCTTTTAAAATCACACCAATAATGTATGTTATCGATGCTTATATAAACATATACATTTATTTAAAAAAACGTAGAGATCAGAAAAAAACATTTTTTTTTTTAAATAATAATAATATATAAGGAAATTTGAAATTAAGTTATTAAATTTATATTTATAGATAATATAAAAAAAAAAAATCAAAATTCTTTTACTTTTATTGTAATTGAATTTTTAATTCATTTTTCCATATATTATGAGAATGGCTATCTTAAAAAGTGTTGTGATCCATAATAGTGTGCCAGCTTCTCAAAGGACACAAATCCTTAAGTTCTTAATTAGTTAATAGATTAAAATAAGTCATTTAGAGTTGTGCTTCGAGCACTATGATAGTTATTTTTTACTTTGTCATTGTAAATCTTTATAAAAGAATTTTTGTTAGCATAATGAAAATTAATAAGGATTTTTGCTAGCCATGTCTAATTCAACTTGAATTTATGGTGGGGTGTGATTTTCATAGGATTGTGTCGCTTGTTTAGCAACAACCTGAGTTTGACAGGTTAAAGATCCATGTCTGCAGCTTCGAGCATGCTTGCGTCGAGAACCGCGAGACATTGAGGGACGTAGAGGGAAGGAGTTAGACATGAGAAAGAGAATGAGAGTAGCAGAGGAAGGAGGGAAACACAAAAGGTGGTAGAGTGCATACGAGGGGTCGAGTGAGGATGAAGCAGGGGTGAACAAGAGACGAGAAGCAAACTGGGCAGCAAGGAGAGAAACATATATAAATGACCTGGGGGGAGTACCACCATGAAAGAGACAGGTTGTTGTCGGGTGATGCCATTACAAACCTTGAATGCAGAGGAGTCCAGAAACTTAGAACCATGATAAAGAAAATGAAGCTAGCATGAGGTGAGTATTCCTACATACTAGGAAATGAAGTTGGAGGGTCGGTCAATAAGGTGATGTGATGTTAGTGGAGGGTCCGGGTAGACGTTGGGCGCCATTGGGGTGCCAAGTGGGGGAGAGTCCCAAGGTACTTACTTAACATTATGTGCCTTCGTGTCACCCGATCCGGGTGCATCTAGAGTTATTTGTTACCCAAAATATCAGATCATAATTTGTTATTAAAATGAAATAAAGAAGAATACAACTTCTATTATCATCACCAGTTACTAGTAAATATAAAACCATGTCATTGATGCCATTTATAATAAAATTTGCATTAATTGTTCGTAAAATAAACTACACATATATTCTCAAATCAAAAGAGGAAAGCCCTAGGTATTCATGTATTATTCTCTAATTACCTTGGAAGACACTATATCGGTGCCTACAATGTGTAGGCATATAATACAAGGCCCAATTGTATCATCTGACCAAACATTGCATGTATAGAATTATGTTAAAAACATATAAGAAGCTACAACTTTGTGACCTCCCCTATGACATGAGAGAATCACAAGGATGGAGTAGTGATCAAGCATGCAAATTTTAACTGTGTTTAAGTGACAAATAATACAAGTGTGCCTCTTCTTTTTTTGAAGCAAGACATAGGTAGTGTCTTTCATTTTTGCATAGCATTCGTAGGAGAATGTTGGTGTAATGCATACTCCTTCTATGTTTATGGTGCATGACATTATAGTGAAGTTGTGTTGCTTGGATGTTGAAGCATGAAATACATATCTTATTATTTTCCACTTCAATAACATCAAAGCTAAAGACATGGCAAGGTCCATTGGCATTGGTGAAGGTGCATAGATTAATGTTTCAAAGTACTTTTAATTTCAATGTACATTCATTTAGGTATGGATTCAAAGATTTAATAGGAGTAAAGTTTGGGGTTGTTTTTTTTTTTTTTCAATTTTATGGTTGTTTTCCATAATCACTTACATATTTGATCAATGTTGTGTCACCAATAACCTAAGATGTCAAAGTCTGCACTTGCATGTCATGAACTAATAAAACCCTACCAAAAAAATGTAAAAACAATGTACAATTAACACTTTAATGTATGTGATTTGAAATGGGATGTGGTAGAAGAAAAAACAAGAGAATAGTTCTATGCAATATAAGTAAATTTGATTAGTACAAAGAACGTAACTTGAAGACATATTTGCTATTTTGGATAGATCTACAAATGAATTTGTTTAGTGGTCCAACGTAAGGGTCCATTTTTCACTTGAGACTATGTGAAATAAGCTTTATAATGTATTTCTTCCATCAGATAGGAGTACAAAATAATGGTCTTCTAAGGTTGGCTTGAAGTCTAGAATTTTCATAATGGGTGTTAGCGATAATTCTTGTCATGGGTTCGAGAGCATTCGAGTCTGCAAGTTGCACGAAATGCTTAAGCGCAGCACGGGAGAATCCCTGTTTTTTTTCAAGTAGCAGGTCAAGCGAGCGGGCAAAGTGTCGTCGGCAGCATCCAAGGTCTATTTTGCAAAGAAGATCAACGGTTGGTGGGTAATTGCACTCAGCCGAGTCACGCCAAGTATAGCGCAGAAGTTTTCAAAGAGGAGAACGGTCAGAAGTCTCCGTGGAGAACTCGCGAAGTAGCAAGGGTCGTTGATCGCGAGCAGTTGATGCGTGGGTTCATTTCTTGAACTCGGGGTTCGTGAGTTCGGAGGGCAGACCATACCCTTTGGTTGCGCGAGATCGTGAGTCGCGAGAATTGTGGAAAGGAAAAGAGTCATCGCCTCTCGGGATTTCACTAAGAGAGAGTGCCAAGGTTCGACGCTCCAACTCGCGAGGTCGCGAGTTGCGAGAGGCGCCAACACTTAACCCTTAGCCGACGATTACATGTGAAAGGCACCGGTAGTAAAAAGAGCTGCAGAGTATTGCCAAGAAGATCTCAGTCGTCCATCCAGAGGGACACGTGGTGCGCGATTAGGCTCCTCGCCTCCTCGCCCCTCGCAAATTTGAAGACCGAGGACCATCCTCCTCCCAGTCGCGAGACGCGAAGTGCTGAGGGCATCCAGGGGTTGGGCCCACAGTATTACCGAGAAGATCTCAGTCGTCCATCCAGAGGGACACATGGTGCGCGATTAGGCTCCTCGCCTCCTCGCCCCTCGCAACTTTAATCAGCAAGGATTAACTCTTTCCATTCGCGAAGTGCCGAAGGCGTCCAGAGCCTGGGCCCACAGTATTGTTGAGAAGATCTCAATCGTCCATCCAGAGGGACACGTGGTGCACGATTAGGCTCCTCGCCTGCTCGCCCCTCACAACTTTGAAGACCCAGGACCAGCCTCCTCCCAGCCGCGAGACACGAAGTGCCGAGGGCATCCAGGGCTTGGGCCCACAGTATTGCCGAGAAGATCTCAGTCGTCCATCTGAAACGGACACCTGGCGCACAATTGGGCTCCTTGCCTTTTCGCCCATCGTAACATTGGAGCATGAGGAGCAGCCTCCTCCCATCCTCGAAACGTGAAACGATGAAAGCGCCTTTGAAGATAGGTACAGGGTCACAGCTCGTGGTCACTTGGGGGGTGATAGAAAGAATTGCGCAAAGGGCCAAAGCGATGGGTTTGGCTGCAGAAGGGATCACTATGTTCTCCAGATGCCAGTTCAGCTTGATCTCAATACTGTTTCTCACTCGGAGTAAATGAAGGTAAGGATGGGTAGTTGAAACCTCTCCTCAGTCATTAAGTGCGAAGTATGGAGGGCCTGGCGAATGGTCTGCTCGAGAGGGTCCTGTGTACCCATTTTTCCAGAGAAGCCATGCCGAGTTCTCGACCAGCCAGAGGAGGCCTGCACACGCTAGCTCGGCATTTACTGGCTCAGCTACTCCCCCTGCAGGAGCCATGCGGAGTTAAGGAGGTGTCTGACAGAGAAAGCCCGTCCGATTTTGGTTGAAGGGACACCAAGCTTCAGATGGTTGCCCACGCCTCTATGAGGCAATTTTCTCTGAGTATATAAACTCAGTCTTTGTAATTTGTAAGCATCGATGGTTGAGCAGAGCTCCCGGTTGTAAAGCTTTAATGGAGCACTGTTTTCTGGTTATTTCTAGACTTTTGAGACTTCTTGCCTGATGAATGCCAGTTTCTTTACATCTTTGTTATATTGTGTTAGAGCAGCTCGGAATTAGACGATCCAGTCGAGTTGTAGCTGTTATAGGATGATGTTGTAATGGATCACTGTAATGGTTACAGAGTCTCTAATCGGTTCCTGTGATTTCCTTAACGCTGAATGACTTGGAATTGGAGGATCCAGTCAAGTCTTCTCTTCAGTTTCTTGAAGCCTTGAACCAGGAGGATCCTGCGTTCAAAGTCTTTCCCCCACAAACCACTGTAAGCCTGTGGCCCAAAGCTGTTTGTTCACCTTTCTTACTAAGTCTTCCACCTGCTCATCTTTTAATCAACCTACTGGCTGAAGTTAGGATTCCAGACCTCCTTTGTTCTTTACGTACCAGATCCAGTCCCCGAGTTAGAGTGATATCTCCTCAAGTCTCTACCCATTTGATTGCCCATTTATCAAACCGTGACATAAAAACTGATGGGCGTTGGGCTCTACTCCTGCAAGCAATCCAGGAGTGACTTCCAGCACTAACAATGGGGTTGGAAAGAATCTCCCCATTTCCAATCCTTGTAATAGAGTTTTTTGTTAACATTGACACCATACATTTAATATGTTGTTTAAAGATATACAAAGGGAACCAAAGAACACATAAGAAAAACATTGTTACATCAATGTATTAAGAAACTAAGATACTATGAGGAGGTGGTCAACCCTAATTTAGAAGATCAAAACTACCTCTCATTATTTAGAAGTGCAAATAAGAAAATCAACATTGCTAAAATAAGAATAAACTCTCACGAGCTACATAGTGAAACTAGGCGTTGGACAATTCCAAAAACACCCTGGATGAAAGACTCTGCCATCTTTGTGACACTAAGAGGGTTGAAGATGAAAAACACTTTCTGTTATATTTTCCTCCCTATTCCCTAAATAAATCCCAAATATAAATATAATTTTAAACAAATTGAAGTAATCTCTTACCTTAAGGTGATAGTTAATCATCATCGTCATCATCATAGATATGAATAGAATTCAAGAACAATACATAAGTGAGCAAAGTCAAAAATACATTTATTGAAGTGTCAATATATTTGTTGAAGAATGTATGCAACTATTTGAACAACAATAATTTATTAAATAGTTGTGAAGAATTAAACAAGGTGTACAAATGACCTTATAGAGGAAAGATGAAAAAAAAACTTGCAAGTATATTTTAATCTTTAAAGAAAGAAATTTGTGTTTTAATAGCATGTTTAACTGTTGTATCATGTTAAGAATAATATGAATTTAAAAGTTACATTGAGGATATACACACCTATAAAAGGCTATACAAGCTAAGAATGTTTTTGAAGATAGATTTTAAAACTCAAAATATATATTTATTAAATTTATTTCAATATAAAATCATACATTTTTAAATATTAAAATATGGAATGGAATCATAGATTCATTACGTAAATAATAACATTTGTGTTGAAAATAAAAATAATTTGATAACTATAATAAATGTTTCACGAGGAATTAATAGAGCACAATTTCTATAAGATATTGAATTTCTTATTTTACATATTAAAAAAAAATATTTAATAAAAATTGCATTATACACAACATATTATATATACAATTTATGTAAATCTCTATCATGTTTTGTTTTGTTGGGTAAGTTTAGGTGGAGTTACTTGGGGCCAATTTTGTTTTAGGAGAATTTGTGAATTTATGTGAGCTACTTATGGTCAATTCTCGAGAGAAATTACTGGCACTGCTATCTAGCAAGTGACGAGGTTTCTCCTCTGCTATTATCATTACCTGTCATATCATATTATCTGAATTTAGAAAAAATAAAATTCAAACATTGAAAAAGAATTTCAATCATATTATCATATGTAAGGCTGTAACATCATATGGGTAAGAATTTATGGTATATAGAAATTATTTTGTCCAAGTTTGAAAATGTTCATCATGACTAAGAATTTGTACTAGAAAGTTGTGTTTGATTTAAAATTGAATAGCAAGTTTGTATATAGAAATACAAAGAATTTGTACTTAAAAGTTGTGTTTAATTCAAAATTGAATAACAAATTATATTTGATTCAAAATTGATTTAAATCTTTTAACATATATATTAAAAAGTTGTATTTAATTCAAAATTGAATAACAAGTAAATTACTGTTTAAAAAAATAAAAATAAAAACAACCACGATAACTCTCTATGACTCTGGTATACACAAGGAACCAATGGAGCCAACAGCATAATTGTTATCTGCGGAAGGGTTCGATATGAGTTTCGTGGATAAGGTCTCGGCTCTCCCAGAAAATACCTGTGGAGGTCCCCGCACCCAAGGAATCCCCATAGAATTCTCGTAGCGGAGGAAACAACCGTCAAGATGAATCCTGTCTATGGTCTTGCAGACAAAGCTGGAAAAACGGATCATGTCTATGGTCTTGCAGTGTGTCTGAGGTATTTAAGCTCCCGCCAGTGCTCAGAATGTTTCATAGAAGTGGCGACTGAATTAAAAGCATCTTCTACCCAATCCTGTGGTGGACGGATTCATTGTGACGGATGTTTCCTCCGCTATGAGAATTCTAGTTTCTATGGGGATTCAAACAAATGACTTATTATTGTCCCTCAACAAATGACAGCGATCCACAGGCATTTTCTCCTAGAGCCGAGGCTTTATCTACCCAACCCATGAGGAAGCATTGGAGGAACAATTTTGATTGCAGTGCTGTATTTTCAAATCAATTGTAATGAGTTTGATGAATCCCAGTGAAGACTTCCAGATAGAAAGGATGTTGCTGTCAAGAAATTGAATGGAAGGAAGCCTACTCAAGCTGCAGAGGAGTTTCTTTCTGAAATGAAGCTCCTAACCAGCGTCCGCCACCGTAATCTTGTTCGCTTACTGGGATGTTGCACGCAAGGGCACGGCCTCTTGCTGGTTCACGAATTCATGTCAAATAACAGTCTTTACAAGCATTTTGTTCGGTAGGTTGCTCTCATCCATACTCCTTGTTTTCTAAAATTATGTGTGTTGGTTAAATTACTTGCATTGAGGCTTTGGAACACTATTATTCTTATCCACAGGAGAGATAAAAAATCCTTTGAACTGGGAAATCCGTTTCAACAACTTATCTCGATTGCAGATTCTTTGTCTCCGCCTATTTGGCATGTTGCCCGTCTTAGTTTACATGCTGAACCCTTTGCATGCTAGAAAACCCCTGCTACACCGAAAAGATTTTTTCTCTGTACTCTGTAGCTGCCCTGCAGCCGTGTCTGATTAACGTCTCTATTTCCATATCGGTGGGGAGGGTCTGATTACCATATTCCTTCACAGCTCCCACCCAGTTAGCATCCACTAATCTCCCCTGTTTTTCCACATTATAGTGGGCACAGCTAGAGGCCTTGCATATGTACATGAAGATTGCAAAGTTCGCATTATACACAGAGATATCAAATGTGGGAATATAATTCCAGATGACAGATTTCACCCTAAAATCGCAGATTTTGGGATGGCCAGGTTCTTCCCAAAAGGCGAAACGCATGTAAGTTGTGCAATTCATTTTTTAACTGTTCTAAGAGGATCTTTAAAGGTGTCGAATCCTGCAATTAATTTCTCTCTTCCACAAATTTGTTAGGAGGTAGAGGCTACACTGTGTGGGCTATTAACGGAAAAGGCTGACGTTTATAGTTATGGGATCATTGTTCTTGAGATCGTGCGTGGATGCAACTTCTTTTGTAATTGGTTTGTTTCTGTTTTAAGAATTGGTTTATTAAATAGCTCTGGAGCAAACTCAATGGCAAACACAAAATTCAAAGTAGAAGTTTGATGATGATGCAGCTTTGGAATGAATATGAATACGATTAAGTTTTGGATACTGTTGATTCAAAATTAGAGGGGCAGTACCCGACAGCGGAGGCGTTAAGAGTGATCGCGATTGCACTTCGCTGCACTCAAGGCTCTTCGGCTCTGAGACCAGCAATGTCATAGTAAGCAATTATTCATAAATTGGTGTTCAACCTACACACCAAGCTTTCATAGATATCATATTTTATAAAGATAGTTAGTAGGGAGATAGATTTGAACTTGTGACCTCTTGCTTTTACTTCACAGAACTCAATAATTGTGACCTCTTGCTTATACTTCACAAAACTCAATAACTATAGTTAATTATCATTAACTTAATTTAATAATGATGACATTTCATTTTCCAATAATATCTTTTCTTTAAAATCACTAATTTTTTTTTTCAATAAATAAAATTATAAATTTATATTAAAACTACAATATGTTTATATTTATATATTTTTTTAATAAATAGGACTATAAATTTATATTAAAATTACCATGAGGTTACAACAATCTAATAGGATTCAAACAACAACATGGTTGAATTCCGCAGCTTGGTACTCTATTTATATTAAGATTACCATAAAGTTACAAATGATATAAAAATGACATAAATCTCCACACAAGTTTGAGAAATGAATAAATATAATGGTGATTAGGAGGGAAATTACTTGCTATAACTCTCATTGAATTTCTAGTTGTTAACAAATGAACACCCATCCAATAAATTCTCAACTATATCTATAACCCATCATCACTCAATTAATTGAATGGCGATAAAATTCATTTTTGTGGTCTTCCTTCCAAGGATGCCCAACTACCATGTTGATAAGGTGATATGCTCCATATAATTTTCATAAATTTTAAAATGGCTTTCCTTTTCAAAAATTCTCCATTATCTTCATATAAATACAATCACTCAATTAACTCAATTAAATGAACGGAGATAAAATTCATTTTCATGGTCCCTTCATATAAATACAATCACTCAATTAATTGAATTGTGATAAAATTCATTTTCATGGTCTTCCTTTCAAGGATGCCCAACTACCATGTTGATAAGGTGATGTGCTCCATATAATTTTCATTTTAATATGACTTTCATCACTCAATTAATTGAATAGTGATAAAATTCATTTTCATGGTCTTCCTTTCAAGGATGCTCAACTACCATGTTGATAAGGTGATGTGCTCCATATAATTTTCATAAATTTTCATTTTAAGATGACTTTCTTTTACAAAGATTCTCCATTATTTTTATATAGATACAATTTACTAAAAAATTAAAGATAAATATATACCTATATTAAAAACACTGTAGAATAAAGTTATTAGAAATGAATGTTTTTTTAATAATTTTAATTTATTAAAAAATTCAAAATAATATCTAAAAAAATGTAAAATAGTTTTATTTAATATATATATTTTAATATTTTTATAAAATTCAAAAAAAAATTATATTTAATATTTAATATTTAATCCATTTTAACAAATTTATTTTAAATTTTACCTCTTTTACAAACACATGAATATTTGAAGATACCTAAAACTTAGTGCAAAACCTGAAAAAACTACATTTTCATCGAGAAAAAGGAAGGAAAAAAAAAAAGCAAAAACACAAAACCAACACGTTAAATAGTTCAATTAAAAATTGTTATAAAATTATCTTATAAGAATGGATGGATTACACCAACATGAAAAAGCAACTTGATTGAAGACGTTATTGATTCACATTATTCTACTTGAAAATGGAACCAAAATTTTCTCGTAAATTCACAAAATTCTATGCTATGGGGTATGTGCTGTAAAATTGGAGGCATGCCACGAAATGATAGTGGTAAGAAAGTCTCTAGGAAAAACAACAACCAACGACGGATGCCAAAGAATATAATTTTGATCCAAACATAAAAGTTAGAAGAATGGTAACCTTTTAAAATCACACCTAATGTATGTTATCGATGCTTATATAAACATATACATTTATTGAAAAAAACGTAGAGATTAGAAAAAACATTAAATTTTTTTAAAATAATAATAATAATATAAAGAAATTTGAAATTAAATTATTAAATTTATATTTATAGATAATATAAAAAAAAAAATCAAAATTCTTCTACTTTTATTGTAATTGAATTTCTAATTCATTTTTCCATATACTATGAGAATGGCTATCTTAAAAAGTGTTGTGATCCATAATAGTGTGGAAGCTTCTCAAAGGGTACAAATTCTTAAGTTCTTAATTAGTTAATAGATTAAAATAAGTCATTTAGAGTTGTGTTTAGAGCACTATGATAGTCATTTTTTACTTTGGCATTGTAAATCTTTATAAAAGAATTTTTGATAGCATAATGAAAATTAATAAGGATTTTTGCTAGCCATGTCTAATTCAACTTGAATTTATGGTGGGGTATGATCTTCATAGGATTATGTCACTTGTTCAGCAACAACCTGAGTTTGACAGGTTAAAGATCCATGTCTGCAACTTTGAGCATGCTTGCGTTGAGAACCGCGAGACATTGAGGGACGTAGAGGGAAGGAGTTAGACACGAGAAAGAGAATGAGAGTAGCTGATTTGAAAATAGAAGGCTAACTTGTTATGCTATGCAAGCACCCTCTACTTCATTAAAATAAATTTTACAGGACCTTGCTTCATGTGTTAAAATATGCAAGAAAGTTTATGTGCCAAATTTATGTATCTTCTTGTAAATGTTTATGTGTGAGAAAATTTTCTTTTAAATGGTTAAATATGTGCTTTAAATAAATACACAGCAACATAACTTGTAGCAAATAAACCATCAAACTCACAATAATAACAACATGATAAAGGAGTTCACCCCTCTCCGGGCTACATCTCCTTGAGCCTCCATTAATGGACTTGGCTCTCTGGGATTAATTTGTCAAAAGTTCTTTTACAAGCTGCTGCTCAACTCCAATGGAAATTCTAACTGTACCATTGGGATCAAAACACATAAAAACCCCAAAAATGACTAATAAAACTCTGAAAACGGATCATGGCTCATCCAGGCATGACCTCTTCTACATGTGGCCATAAGCTTCCCATAGCTTCTCTTTGAAAAAAAACACCTGTAAAAGTCCTCAAAAGCCTCTGAAACCTATCCCAATGTGTTCAGAGCATAACAATTAGCCAAAAATGACTATTCAGTCACAAAAAACAAACTTGGACTCACCAAAACATGACCTCAATCAATGAGGGCTTCAAACTCCCTAGAGCTTCCTGAAACTTCAATGGTTAAAAACCTACAAAATAATTCTTCAAATGGCCTTGATAACAGTGCCAATGGATTCAGAACATCCAAAAACCCCTAGCTGGGCTTTTACGGCACCTCATTCGGCCAAAAAATGAAGAAGATAGGCCCCCTGCCATTCTCTTCCTCCAAGCTTGTTGTCTCTGGTTCGCCAAAACGCACCTCCTGTACGTTGAACCAAGAACACGCTCCAAAACGCGTGCTTAAACCCAGCACATGCGCATAACCAAAAAATGGTCAAACTGTCGAACGGTTAACAGAACTAAAACCCCCAACCGCCAAAATTAAGGTCATATGGATCGATCCATAAGACCGGGGGCTAACCGTTTGAACACCAAACTAAACCCGCGCGTGCTCCGTATGTGGTCATATGGCATTACACAAGAACCGTGGCTTAACCAAATGCGCGCGCCAAGGGTATAACCATCGGTCATATAAATTGGTATGCGACCATGGGCTGGGGCTAAGCCCCAGCCCGGACCCGTGCGCCATCCATTACACAACACAACTTTAAATATATTATAAACCATATGATTGTTAAGAACCATAACGTGGTGCGTTGGTTGGTCGGACTTTGTTAAGGTGCTGCCAAAGGGGGAGGTCCGGGGTCTGAATCCCACGGACTCCATAAAATTTTGACCCAATAACCAATTCAATGGTGCCACGTGGCAGCCCATGATTGGGCCACGTGGCACCAAACCACTAACCAAAAACTGCCACGTGTCACATTATGATTCGCGCAACTATTAGCCAATCCGAATCTGCCACGTCAGCATACAGTCATGCCACGTCAGCATTCGTACGGACTGTACGGACTGCATAGTGAGCGTCCCTTTTTTTTTTACCTATTTGACGATTCGAACAGATCACGATATCTCTCGCTCCTGACGTTCGTTTGAGACAAAATGAGTTGCATTGGGTTCGTGACGATGAGGGCTACACTCTCGTTTGTTTTGAGACAATTTCGATAATGTTGATTTTTGAGCTAAAATTTGACCCCTAGTCTAGATTTTGATCACGCCTTCCCACTTAAAGGATTTTGGACCCACAAAAGCTTATGATCATCTGTCTGAGATTCAATACTTCTCTACTTTCAAGTTATATCAACTGATTCTACTTGAAAAGCCTTTTCGACAATCACTTGGATACTTTGACATGCCTTGCACTGCAACTGGCTATGTCCCTCAACCACTGTTCTCTGGCTGCTGCTGACCCACTGTTCTCTTTGTGCTTGGAAGACTGCCAACCTTCCCACTGAGAATTAAGTCCCTCTTTTGAACTCTTTGACGTCAACACAATCAACTCTCCAATGGCTGCAAAAACTTTTCTGCAACATCTTGTCACAAGCCAAGAAAACCATCAATCTTGAAAACAAATTATACAAGACTGAAAATGATGCCAACAAAATCTTTTGCTCTTCAAACAAACTGTCACATCTTGTACTTCATCAAAGGACATGGTGTTTTCCTGCATCTTGGTGTACTCAAAATCAACTTTCGAGCCAACAAACACCATCGACTAAACACAAGTCGAAAAACATGATCGACACACATAGTCGTCAAGAAGACATCGACACTAGTCGAGACTCATTTGAAACATATCAACCTTCCAAAATGACAAGTCGACAAACATGATACACAATCATGTTACAATCATGAGTCATTCATGATGAACCATCACCAGGTTCACTGCTTACACATACACAAAAACAAATGCATGTGCATGACTCTTCAACTCTCCTTCCAGTACAAACATAAGTACATAACCCAAAACATGTGGGTACATAAGAGATAAACATGAAAAAGATACATGGTTGTAACAAGTGAACATCATATCCATCTTTTACATCCTCCTGGCGAATTTATGCAACAACAAAAATGACTTCAAAATGAATTGCATTCACATGCAAACTTGCATCATACAAGTTATGATAAACTGCTGCAACTTATCATGCTTCCCATAAATGCAAACATAACGTTGACAAGTGCATTTACAACAGAAAAATGAAAGCCTTACTTGCTCAAGAAATCCAACCATTTCTTACCAAGCCAACTCAATGGTGACTTTTTCCACTGAAAATCGTCCTCTTGTGAATCATCTTGACTCACATCGATGATGGAATCTCCTCTTCCATTCTTGCCAATCTCTTTATCCATCTGCTTCTTATGTTGTGGATGAGTTGTTGGATGCAATGTCCAACATTGGTCAATGAGATGACCCCGCTTCTGGCAATGAGTGCAAATCTTTTGCATCCTCTTTTCACGTTGTCTTTGCTTGTAAAGTTTCCTGAAAGCGGTCAATCTTTTCCAACATTTTGAAACATGATGGTTATATAAACCACAATATGTACATTGAATTTTTCTTCCATTTTTACGTACAAATCTATCATGCTTAACATAATCAAAAGAAACTAAATGATAAGAAAAATTATACCTTGAACATTCACCTTTATCACCTCTTTGAGGAGGTGAATCTGAAGAGTTACAAGCTCTCATTTGAAGACCATCAACAATGTTCTTGTCCTCATCGTTGTCACAACTCTTTCGTTTCACACATTTACATTCATCTTGAACACAAGCCTTGCATGCTGGAGGGATTGAACTTTCAACAAAAGTTCTTGAACTTTCACCTTTAAAGCCTTCTTGAGGAGGTGAACTTAAAACGAAATTTATTCTTGGAACTTTTTCCCTTGTCTCCTCAACTTTGGAATTTGCTCCACCTCTTCGTTCATATACAAGACCACAATACTTAGGTCTTTCTTCAACAACAATAGGCTCAACAATGCCTTGTGCATGCTTGCCTAACCCTTTACCTTCATAGCCCATTTTTAACAATAACTTGGACCCTATTTCTCTTGTGTGATTTTCAAAAACACCAAAACATTCATCTTGAGAGGAATTAGAAGATAAACTAACATTACATACCTTATGTTCATGCATGTACTTGGTAAGGGTTTCCTTTGCCTCATGGAGTTGAGTCTCCATCTCATGCAACTTTTGAAGAAGCTGGTCTTTCTCCTTCTTCATGGAAATCAACTGCTCTTCAAGGGAAATGCTCTCATTTCTGTCTTCACACATCTCTTTCATCAAATCTCTCATGGTTAGAATCTCCTTCACCATATCTTTGTCAAAGAACTTTGATTTTGAAGATGTATGAGAACTATCAATGTTTGAAGCTTCCTCCATCCTTGCAAAATATCAAACTTCAATACAAAACTTGCACAAATACCAACAATTAAATCTCAAGCTATCAATGGCAAACACATGAGCAAAACAAACTATGTTATGATACCACCTGATCTGAAAATAGAAGGCTAACTTGCTATGCTATGCAAGCATCCTCTACTTCATTAAAATAAACTTTACAGGACCTTGCTTCATGTGTTAAAATATGCAAGAAAGTTTATGTGCCAAATTTATGTATCTTCTTGTAAATGCTTATGTGTGAGAAAAATGTTCTTTTTAATGGTTAAATATGTGCTTTAAATAAATACACATCAACATAACTTGCAGCAAATAAACCATCAAACTGACAACAATAACAACATGATAAAGGAGTTCACCCCTCTCCGGGCTACATCTCCTTGAGCCTCCATTAATGGACTTGGCTCTCTGGAATTAATTTTTCAAAAGTTATTTTACAAGATGTTGCTCAACTCCAATGGAAATTCTAACTGTACCATTGGGATTAGAACACATAAAAACCTCAAAAATGACTAATAAAACTCTGAAAACGGATCATGGCTCATCCAGGCATGATCTCTTCTACATGTGGCCATAAACTTCCCATAGCTTCTCTTTGGCAAAAACACCTGTAAAAGTCCTCAAAATCCTCTGAAACCTGTCCCAATGTGTTCAGAGCATAACAATTAGCCAAAAATGACTATTCAGTCACAGAAAACAAACTTGGACTCACCAAAACATGACCTCAATCAATGAGGGCTTCAAGCTCCCTGGAGCTTCTTGAAACTTCAATGGTTAAAAACCTGCAAAATAAGTTTTCAAATGGCCTTGATAACATTTCCAATGGATTCAGGACGTCCAAAAACCCCTAGCTGGGATTTTATGGCACCTCATTCGGCCAAAAAATGAAGAAGATAGGCCTCCTGCCATTCTCTTCCTCCAAGCTTGTTGTCTCTAGTTCGCCAAAAGACACCTCCTGTACGTTGAGCCAAGAACACGCTCCAAAACGTGTGCTTAAACCCAACACACGTGCATAACCGAAAAATGGTCAAACTGTCGAACGGTTAACAGAACTAAAACCCCCAACCGCCAAAATTAAGGTCATATGGATCGATCCATAACACCGGGGGCTAACCGTTTGAACACCAAACTAAACCCACGCGCGCTCCGTATGTGGTCATATGGCATTACACAAGAACTGTGGCTTAACCAAATGCGCATGCCAAGGGTATAACCGTCGGTCATATAAATTGGTATGCGACCATGGGCTGGGGCTAAGCCCCAGCCCGGACCCACGCGCCATCCATTACACAACACAACTTTAAATATATTATAAACCATATGATTGTTAAAAACCATAACGTGGCGCGTTGGTTGGTCGTACTTTGTTAAGGCGCTGCCAAAGGGGGAGGTCCGGGGTTCGAATCCCACGGACTCCATAAAAGTTTGACCCAATAACCAATTCAACGGTGCCACGTGGCAGCCCATGACTGGGCCACGTGGCACCAAACCACTAACCAAAAACGGCTACATGTCACATCATGATTCACCCAATTGTCAGCCAATCCGAATCTGCCACATAAGCATACGGTCATACCACGTCAACATTCGTACAGACTGTACGGACTGCACAGTGAGCGTCCCTTTTTTTTTTACCTGTTTGACGATTCGAACATATCGCGATATATCTCGCTCCCGACGTCTGTTTGAGACGAAACGAGTTGCATTGGGTTCGTGATGACGAGGGCTACGCTCTCGTTCGTTTTGAGGCAATTCTGAGAATGTTGATTTTTGAGCTAAAATTTGACCCCTGGTCCAGATTTTGATCAGTAGCAGAGGGAAGGAGGGAAACACAAAAGGTGGTAGAGTGCATACGAGGGGTCGAGTGAGGATGAAGCAGGGGTGAACAAGAGACGAGACACAAACTGTGCAGCAAGGAGATAAACATATATAAATGACCTGGGGGGAGTACCACCAGGGAAGAGACAGGTTGTTGTCAGGTGATGCCATTACAAACCTTGAATGCAGAGGATTCCAGAAACTTAGAACCATGATAAATCAAATGAAGGTAGCGTGAGGTGAGTATTCCTACATACTAGGAAATGAAGTTGGAGGGTCGGTCAATAAGGTGATGTGATGTCAGTGGAGGGTCCGGGTAGACGTTGGGCGCCATTGGGGTGCCAAGTGGGGGAGAGTCCCAAGGTACTTACTTAACATTATGTGCCTCTGTGTCACCCGATCTGGGTGCATCTAGAGTTATTTGTTACCCAAAATATCAAATCATAATTTGTTATTAAAATGAAATAAAGCAGAATACAACTTCTATTATCATCACTAGTTACTAGTAAATATAAAACCATGTCATTGATGCCATTTATAATAAAATTTGCATTAATTGTTCGTAAAATAAACTACACATATATTCTCAAATCAAAAGAGGAAAGCCCTTGGTATTCATGTATTATTCTCCAATTACCTTGGAAGACACTATATTGGTGCCTACAATGTGTAGGCATATAATACAAGGCCCAATTGTATCATCTGACCAAACATTGCATGTATAGAATTCTATTAAAAAGATGTAAGAAACTATGAGAGAATCACAAGGGTGGAGTAGTGATCAAGCATGCAAATTTTAACTGTGTTTAAGTGACAAATAATACAAGTGTGCCTCTTATTTTTTTGGAGCAAGACATAGGTAGTGTCTTTCATTTTTGCATAGTATTCGTAGGAGAATGTTGGTGTAATGCGTACTCCTTCTATGTTTATGGTGCATGACATTATAGTGAAGTTGTGTTGCTTGGATGTTGAAGCATGCAATACATATCTTACTATTTTCTACTTCAATAACATCAAAGCTAAAGACATGGCAAGGTCCATTGGCATTGGTGAAGGTGCATAGATTAGTGTTTCAAAGTACTTTTAATTTCAATGTACATTCATTTAGGTATGGATTCAAAGATTTAATAGGAGTAAAGTTTGGGGTTGTTTCATTTTTTTTTTATGGTTGTTTTCCATAATCACTTACATATTTGATCAATGTTGTGTCACCAATAACTTATGATGTCAAAGTTTGCACTTGCATGTCATGAACTAATAAAACCCTACCAAAAAAAAAGTAAAAACAATGTACAATTAGCACTCTAATGTATGTGATTTGGAATGGAATGTGGTAGAGGAAAAAACAAGAGAATAATTCTATGCAATATAAGTAAATTTGACCCCCATCGGGGAGTGAAATAGAACATGAAATCGTAAGCTCCCAAGCAGTGGGAGGAAAATGATATCTCTAACCGCGTGCCTGTTGAAGAATGAGCCGGCGAGCAGTGGCTTGGTTAAGGGAACCCACGAGAGCCGTAGCAAGAGCGAGTCTTCATGGAGCAATTGTCACTGCTTATGGACCCGAACTTGGGTGATCTATCCATGACCAGGATGAAGCTTGGGTGAAACTAAGTGGAGGTCTGAACCGACTAATGTTGAAAAATCAGCGGATGAGTCGTGGTTAGGGGTGAAATGCCACTCGAACCCAGAGCTAGTTGGTTCTCTCCGAAATGCGTTGAGGCGCAGCAGTTGACTGGACCATCTAGGGGTAAAGCACTGTTTCGGTACGGACCACGAGAGCGGTACCAAATCGAGGCAAACTCTGAATACTAGATTGCCCCAATAAAAGGGGTAAAGGTCAGCCAGTGAGACGATGGAGGATAAGCTTCATCGTCGAGAGGGAAACAACCCAGATCATCAGCTAAGGCCCCTAAATGACCGCTCAGTGATGATCAGTACAAAGAAAGTAACTTGAAGACATATTTGCTATTTTGGATACATCTACAAATGAAGGGTTCGATATGAGTTTCGTGGATAAGGTTATCTGCGGAAGGGTTCGATATGAGTTTCATGGATAAGGTCTCGGCTCTCCCAGAAAATACCTGTGGATCGCTTTCATTTGTGGAGTCACAGTAAGAGGTCCCCGCACCCAAGGAATCCCCATAGAATTCTCGTAGCAGAGGAAACAACCGTCAAGATGAATCCTGTCTATGGTCTTGCAGACAAAGCTGGAAAAACGGATCATGTCTATGGTCTTGCAGTGTGTCTGAGGTATTTAAACTTCCGCCAGTGCTCAGAATGTTTCATAGAAGTGGCGACTGAATTAAAAGCATCTTCTACCCAATCCTGTGGTGGATGGATTCATTGTGACGGATGTTTCCTCCACTATGAGAATTCTAGTTTCTATGGGGATTCAAACAAATGACCTATTATTGTCCCTCAACAAATGAAAACGATCCACAGGCATTGTCTCGAGCTGAGGCTTTATCCACCCAACTCATGAGAAAGCATTGGAGGAACAATTTTGATTGCAGTGCTGTATTTTCTGTTCTGCCAACTTGGAGAGAAAAAACATGCTTGGCAGAGGATGATTCGGTGAAGTTTATCAGGTATATGAAGCGTGGATTTGATGGGTCTGCCCAACATTGTGCATTTGATTGCAAATCAATTGTAATGAGTTTGATGAATCCCAATGAAGACTTCCAGA
>ML783045.1:743898-760319 GCA_009831015.1 Picea engelmannii | reverse complement strand
AGCACTATGATATTTATTTTTTACTTTGTCATTGTAAATCTTTATAAAATATTTTTTGTTAGCATAATGAAAATTAATAAGGATTTTTGCTAGCCATGTCTAATTCAACTTGAATTTATGGTGGGGTGTGATCTTCATAGGATTATGCTGCTTGTTCAACAACAACCGGAGTTTGACGTGTTAAAGATCCATCTCTGCATCTTCGAGCATGCTTGCGTCGAGAAACACGAGGCATTGAGGGACATAGAGGGAAGGAGTTAGACATGAGAAAGAGAATGAGAGTAGCGGAGGGAAGGAGGGAAACACAAAAGGTGGTAGAGTGCATACAAGGGGTCGAGTGAGGATGAAGTAGGGGTGAACAAGAGACGAGAAGCAAACTAGGCAGCAAGGAGAGAAAGATATATAAACGACCTGGGGGGAGTACCACCACGGGAGAGACAGGTTGTTGTCGGGTGATGCCATTGCAAACCTTGAATGCAGAGGATTCCAGAAACTTAGAACCAGGATAAAGCAAATGAAGGTAGTGTGAGGTGAGTATGCCTCCATACCAGGAAATGAGGTTGGAGGGTCGGTCAATAAGGTGATCTGATGTCGGTGAAGGGTTCGGGTAAACGCAGGGTGCCATTGGGGTGCCAAGTGGGGGCGAGTCCCAAGGTACTTCCTTAACATTATGTGCCTCCGTGTCACCCAATCCGGGTGCATCTAGAGTTATTTGTTACCCAAAATATCAAATCATAATTTTTTATTAAAATGAAATAAAGCATAATACAACTTATATTATCATCACTAGTTACTAGTAAATATAAAACCATGTCATTGATGCCATTTATAATAAAATTTGCATTAATTGTTCATAAAATAAACTACACATATATTCTCAAATCAAAAGAGGAAATCCCTAGGTATTCATGTATTATTCTCTAATTACCTTGGAAGACACTATATTGGTGCATACAATGTGTAGGCATATAATACAAGGCCCAATTGTATCATCTGACCAAACATTGCATGTATAGAATTATGTTAAAAACATACAAGAAGCTACAACTTTGTGACCTCCCCTATGACATGAGAGAATCACAAGGGTGGAGTAGTGATCAAGGATGCAAATTTTAACTGTGTTTAAGTGACAAATAATACAAGTGTGCCTCTTCTTTTTTTGAAGCAAGACATAGGTAGTGTCTTTCATTTTTGCATAGCATTCGTAGGAGAATGTTGGTGTAATGCGTACTCCTTCTATGTTTATGGTGCATGACATTATAGTGAAGTTGTGTTGTTTGGATGTTGAAGAATGCAATACATATCTTACTATTTTCCACTTCAAAAACATCAAAGCTAAAGACATGGCAAGTTCTATTGGCATTAGTGAAGGTGCATAGATTAGTGTTCCAAAGTACTTTTAATTTCAATGTACATTCATTTAGGTATGGATTCAAAGATTTAATAGGAGTAAAGTTTGGGGTTGTTTTATTTGTTTTTTATGGTTTTTTTCCATAATCACTTAAATATTTGATCAATGTTGTGTCACCAATAACCTAAGATGTCAAAGTCTGCACTTGCATGTCATGAACTAATAAAACCCTACCAAAAAAAAACGTAAAAACAATGTACAATTAGCACTCTAATGTATGTGATTTGGAATGGGATGTGGTAGAGGAAAAAACAAGAGAATAGTTCTATGCAATATAAGTAAATTTGATCAATATAAAGAAAGTAACTTGAAGAAATATTTGCTATTTTGGATAGATCTACAAATGAATTTGTTTAGTGGTCCAATGTAAGGGTCTATTTTTCACTTGAGACGATGTGAAATAAGCTTTACAATGTATTTCTTCCGTCAGATAGGAGTACAAAATAATGGTCTTCTAAGGTTGGTTTGAAGTCTAGAATTTTCAGAATGGGGTTGGAAAGAATCTCCCCATTTCCAATCCTTGTAATAGAGTTTTTTGTTAACATTGACACCATACATTTAATATGTTGTTTAAAGATATACAAAGGGAACCAAAGAACACATAAGAAAAACATTGTTGCATCAATGTATTAAGAAACTAAGATACTATGAGGCGGTGGTCAACCCTAATTTAGAAGATCAAAACTACCTCTCATTTTTTAGAAGTGCAAATAAGAAAATCAACATTGCTAAAATAAGAACAAACTCTCACGAGCTACATAGTGAAACTGGGTGTTGGACAATTCCAAAAACACCCTGGATGAAAGAATATGCCATCTTTGTGACACTAAGAGGGTTGAAGATGAAAAACACTTTCTCTTATATTTTCCTCCCTATTCCCTAAATAGATCCCAAATATAAATATATTTTTAAACAAATTGAAGTAATCTCTTACCTTAAGGTTGATAGTTAATCATCATCATCATCATCATAGATATGAATGGAATTCAAAAACAATACATGTGTGAGCAAAGTCAAAAATACATTTATTGAAGTGTCAATATATTTGTTGAAATATGTATGCAACGATTTGAACAACAATAATTTATTAAATAGTTATAAAGAATTAAACAAGATGTACAAATAACCTTATAGAGGAAAGATGAAAGAAAAACTTACAAGTATATTTTAATCTTTAAGTATATTTTAATCTTTAAAGAAAGAAATTTGTGTTTTAATAGTATGTTTAACTTTTGTATCATATTAAGAATAATATGAATTTAAAAGTTACATTGAGGATATACACACCTATAAAGACTAAGAATGTTTTTAAGATAGATTTTAGAATTCAAAATATATATTTATTAAATTTATTCCTATATAAAATCATTATACATTTTTTAAATATTAGAATATGAAATGGAATCATAGATTCATTACTTAAATAATAACATTTGTATTGAAAATAAAAATAATTTGATAACTATAATAAATGTGTCACGAGGAATTAATACAGCACAATTTCTATAAGATATTGAATTTCTTATCTTACATATTAAAAAAATGTATTTAATAAAAATTGCATTATACACAACATATTGTATATACAATTTATGTAAATCTCTATCATGTTTTGTTTTGTTTGGTAAGTTTAGGTGGAGTTACTTGGGGCCAATTTTGTTTTAGGAGAATTTGTGAATTTATTTGAGCTACTTATGGTCCATTCTCGAGAGAAATTACTGGCACTGCTATCTAGCAAGTGACGAGGTTTCTCCTCTGCTATTATCATCACCTGTCATATCATATTATCGGAATTTAGAAAAAATAAAATTCAAACATTGAAAAAAATTTCAATCATATTATCATCCGAAAGGCTGTAACATCATATTGGTAAGAATTTAGGGTATATAGAAATTCTTTTGTCCAAGTTTGAAATGTCCATCATGACCAAAAATTTGTATTTCTCAACGTTGTGAAGATACAAAGACTTGTCCTCGAACTTTACAAATGTAAAAAACTTTTCATTTTTAACAAAGTTGAATCTCCACGCGGAAACTTGTCATTGGACTTCGCATATTTAAAAAGAAATCATTATTTACAAAGTTGATTATCATGGAGAATATACCGTGCCTGTCTTTGTCTTCATTAAAGTTTTTTTAGACTATATTAGTTGGATGATACATGAAGTCAATTTTAATTTGATTTTAGATGATGTGGATTATTTTAAGTGGGAAAAAGACTCTAAATATCGTTTGTTTGTTTTTTTTAATTATTATAGAATTAACTTACTCTCCCTATTAGATATGAACAACTATTATGTTAACTTACTCTCCAATAAGATATGAAGAGGACTTTGTGATTGTTGGAAAAAAAATAGTTACTTATTTGTTGGGAAAATGTTAACTGATCGGAGAAAACACCTTATACGTGACACACATCCCAACACTTTGCCAGTGACTTAATAAAATATGTGTAATACATTTTTTTTTCACGTAGAAAAAATTAGTTTCACTGCTATTCTATTAAGAATCAAGTGAAACTATCAGAAATACATATTTTGTTTACATTCTTCTATTACCTCTATATTTCTCAAAAAAATTGATGAGAAATCTAAGAAGTCTTCAAAAATTTGCTTCACAGCATATAAAGACTAATCCAACTTGGGATTTTTTATTTCCTGTCCACTTTTATACATTAGATCCATCAAAAAAACATAGTCTTTACCTAAATACTTAAGAACAAAAATAAACATTATGCGATTAGAACAAAGGGATTATGTCAGCATGTATAGTAACTCCTTCAATCAACTCCTCAAAATAAAGCCACCCTAGAGGGCATTCCAATGCTTGTTTGGAAAGTTGATTGGCAACTTGGTTAAAAATTCTATGGACATGTATGAATTTGAGGCTTTCAAACTTGACTTGCAGCAATCTGATACTCTCTTGCCAGGATTTAAGATATAAATAGTTTATATTTGAAACACCTTTAATCCAGTCAATAGTTGATTTGGAATCTCTTGCAATCACCAAACTGCTAAGCGATAACATAGAGGCAAGATGTAACAGTCCCCAAAGCCCTTGGAGTTCAATGTTCGTATTTGATCCTTCTCCTCCAGCGAAATAAGCTTTATAAGTGTGGACAATGTTGAATTTGAGGTATACTCCAATACCACATCTGTTACCTGAGGCTACACCATTGAAGAACCCAATTGGTAAGTCATCGAAATAGACTGGACTGAGAAAATATTCCAAACTATCAGGCTTTGTCTCATCTTTGAACTCCTGTATAGAAAGAAGAATTTTATTTGCTATGTAATTATCTTGTCTATCTCAGTTTTCAAATAAAAACTTATTCCGATACTTCCAGATGCCCCAAATCACCATGAAAGGTATGTGTCTCAACCTTGGAAATTTAAAGAACCATTTAAAGAGGTTTCCTTCCATTCCCTGTTCTCCCCATTCATTGTGGATCATCAAATGAGAGGGGATCTCTTTCCAAATAAATTTGGAAACAACGCAATGTGAAAAGATATGGTCAGTTGTTTCTCCGGCATTGAGGCATAAGCTGCACATTGTAGGTCCAATTCCACCTCTACGCTGAAAGTTTACCCCTATAAGAATACTATCTTTCAAACATAACCAAATAAAACAAATGATCTTGCTCGGTACATTTACCTGCCAGATTGCTTTGAACCACTAGTGATTTTCTCCTTTTAAATTTGAAAATAATATGGAGTGGTAAGCTAACTTGATGGAGACAGTTCCCAAGGACTGATTCTAAGACCATACAAGCTTATCACTGGACTCGGTTAAATAAATTCTATTTGTTCGTAGAGCAAGAATGAAGTTATCCCATTCCAATGCTAAGTCTCATGTAAGCTTTAGTTGAAAAGAGTAAAAAAAAACCGTCGAGGATTCTGGATTAATTTGGCAAGCAGCTTGGGCAAGTGAGTAAATATTGAAATTATGAAGATGGGAGATAAGGGGAGGTGAAAGAAAACACAGATCATTTCCTCCAATAAAATCATCCAGGCCTATAGAAATTTCTTTCCACAACCCACAGTCTAGGTCGTTCATCTCAGAATAAGAGGCAGAGTTGTCAAAAGATTCCTCTATATGATCGAAGCAGCAAGAAAATTAAAATCATTTCTTTTAATCTAGGAAGGGACATCAATACCTTTCAGATATTTTTTCCGCAGCACTATACTCCACAAGTTGTCGCCAAAGAGCCCCCTCCAGCATGATTTGGCAACTAGGGAGAGAGAAAACCACTTTAGATCCAGTAAGCCCCATCCACCATTCTCCTTCGGGAGCTCTATCTTCTGCCATTTCACTAGGTGGAAGCCATTTTGTTTTCTGGCGCCCCTCCATATAAAGTTTGAAATGAATTGCTTGATTCTATGCAAAGTGGTTGCAGGAATCTTGACTAGGTTGAGCCAATACACAAGAATGCTCTGTAAGACTTCTTTTGCCAAAACAAGTCTACCTCCTAGGGAAAGCCAACGAAAGGACCAACTACCTATTTTTTTCTCTATTTTTTGAATTATCCAGTTTCAATCGGCCACTCCATGGTTATTTTCCTTGAGATAGTATCCAAGATACTTCATCCCATCCTCAAATTCATGAAACTGAATATTAAAGGCTATTCTCAGTTTACGTATTAACTCCAAATCAATGTTCTGTGCTAGGAAGCAAGATTTGTGACAGTTGATGACCATTCCCAATGCTTTGCAGAAATTCTTCAAAAGAGAGAGTAAAGAGACCATTCTTCAAAATTTGCATCCCCCAGGATGAGGACGTCATCAACAAACAGTAAATGTGAAATAAAAGTCTCAACAGCTACCTTTAAACCTTTGAAAGATCCATTGGATACTGCTTTTTTAATCTGTCCGCTTAGGTATTCAATAACGAGGAGAAATAGTAGTGGTGAGAGGGCTCACCCCTGACGCAACCCCCAGTGGATTTTAAAGAAATAAGTAGGAGATCCATTAATTAGCATTTCCATGCTTACATTAGTAATGCAAGCCATGATCCATTGTGTGACTTCCCACTTAAGGCCTACCTGGATGAGTATTAATCTCAAAAATTGCCAGCTGACATTGTCATAAGCCTTTTTTAAGTCCAATTTTAGGATGATAGAGCTTAGTTTCTTGGTTTTAACTATGTGAAAGCACTCCTGGGCTAGACCAACAACATCAAAAATCAATATGTCCTTTAGGAAGCCAAATTGTTCTTTGGATAAGCAAGAGGCCAGCTTGTCCTTAATTCGGTTTGCAATTATCTTTGAGATTAATTTATATGCAAAGTTGCATAAGGCAATGGGTCTGAAATCATTAAATGAGGAAGGTTTACTCACCTTTGGAATAAGGGAGAAAAAGGTGGCATTTAGTGCACCAGGGATGTAGCCTGAGACTCTGGTTTCCTCTACGACCAGTAAGATATCCTTCCCCAAAAGATCAAAGAAAGAATGGAAAATCTCTTGGGTCCACCCATCCGGGCCAGGGCTCTTCTCTTTAGGCATTTTATTAATTATAAACTCTATTTCTTCAATGGAGGTTGGTTTCCCAATTTCATCACTCTCTGCATAAGAGAACATTCTAGGAACATCTTTTATTATATGAAATTGGTTTCTCATGTCTTCTACTTCAGGAGCTCCAAATTGGGACTGAAAAAGGCAAAAGCATGCTCCTTTATCTCTGGTTCACTAGACAAGATCATCCCATCATCGTTTGTGATATCCCAAATAGTTTTTTGTATCCTCCTTTGAGTAGCATATTTATGAAAAAACTTGGTGTTCTTATCCCCTTTCTTCATCCAGAGTGCGCGGCTCCTAAGCCTCCACGTCGATTCTTCAAAGGCTGGGATATTTTCTTTCCTAGTCTTGAGTTCTTTCATAAGATTTAACTCCTCCTGCTTGAAAATTTGTGACGAACGAATCTCAAATAGCTCAGTGAGTTTTTCTTAAATGAGGGAGAGGTCTCATTGAAGATGTTGTTTTTTATTTTTCTACCATTTAATCACACTCTTTTTTAGAAAATTTAGTTTTTCGCACAACAGTACACAATAGAATTTGTTTGTCCATTGCGACATAGAAGCCCAAGTCGATTTGATAAGAGAGATGAAATCAGGCTCTATTATCCAAGATTTATTAAATTTGAAAGGTGCACAGTCCAAACGGCGAGAGAAATCAAACTGTAGGCAGATCGGGTTATGGTCCGATAATGAAGAGTTAATAGTCCAAGATCTGTAGGATCTCTGACTAGAGAAAAGATTCCCGTCCAGAAGAAAATGGTCCAAACGCTTGGATATACCAGCCAATCCTTACCTACCATTTCGCCAAGTCAGAGTCAAATGTGGAGGGGTTAAATCCACAAGTCCTGTTTCCTGAAGCATATTAGAGAAAAAATCAGATAGTGGATCGGCTCTAGCAAAACTGCCCCACACCTCGCGAGTTGAAAGAGTGAAGTTGAGGTCGCCTCCAACAAAAAGACCCTGTTCTACAAGGATACCAGAATCTATAATGGGCTACCATAAACATTCTCTATCCTTATACAGAGCATAGACATTAAGGAGTTCGACTTTTTCAGTGGAAAATTTAAATCTTCCCTCCAAGTAAATACCTGCATTGGTGCCACAAGCGCAAAACTTAGCCAAAGTAGGATTCCATCCAACAAGAAGGCCACCTGATTTGCCATTAGGGTCCAAAGCCACACTGTGCCAAGTGGGTAGACACTTGAAAAAAATTCGTTTAGCCTTGCCTGAATCTACAAGGGTCTCTTGTAGGAAAACAACATCAAGAGAGGTTTGTTGCAGTAACAATTTTAGGGAGGCTAGTTTAGAGGGTCCTCCAAACCCTCGTAGGTTTAAATAGAAAATAATCATGGGATAACCCCTGATATCGACAATCCTTCTATAAGGGTCGATGAGGAGGGAAGTCCAAATGGTGCAAACAAGGTGTTTTGAACAAGGGGAAGGGAGGAAGGAACCTAGTGGAAAGGGGTTAAACCTCCTTCGATAGCGCCCAAAGGCTTCTTTGGAATGTGAGGTTGTGGTTTATTTCAAAGGGTGACATTGGACCTATCGATAGTAGAATCAGACGTAACAGAAAGGGCCACAAGGGAAAGGGTGTCAACAAGTTTGGCGAACTGTGCAGGTAGGGTAATATTCGAAGGAGAAGGAGTGGGAATATTGGAAACAATGGAGGGAGTTGGTGAAACTTCAAGCATAGCCACGAGGCTCTGTTCTGGGGGGTTAGAAAAAGGGGCAGGGGTTGGGGAGGCAATAACAGGAGGATCAATAGTCATCTCCGTTAGTTCAAAGAAGGAGGAAGGTAAGGGGATTCCAACAACCCTAAACTCAAAATCGGGTCCCGGGTGAAAATCTAGATCATATTTTTTCCGCATGAGTATATCCCAGAAGTCACCCAAAATTCCATGAACCGATTCCTCATTGTCACGAAGGTACTCCATTTCATCAAAAGTTAACTTTGAAAAGAAAGTAGGGTAAAAAAATTTCATCTTACCTAGAAAAGAATCTGAGTCGACCTGAGGAGAGCAAGGCGAAGAAGCCCTGTGATCTGAAACCTTGGCATTTACCTCAACTTTCCCATAACTGAAGCCTGATGGGAACGAGGCCTTCAGGTGACCAGGCAAGCCACATGAATGGCAATGAAAAGATTCTTTCCAATAATCAACTTTTTATCTTAGAGTCTGATCTCCTATGACAATTTCAATAGAATTGGGCAGACCTTTATCCATGTCAAATTCTACCAAGACCCAAGTTGTCCTCTTATTGCACCATCTCAGAGAAGCATTGTCGAAGAAAATAAACTTTCCAATATAGATGGAAATGGTTTTGAAAATAGCCGTCGACCAGAATTCAATAGGGAAATCTGAGAGGAGCATCCACAATTTCCAACGAGTGAAAACTTCAGAGTGTGGGTTGAAACCTGGGTACCAACGTTTAAGCATAAGGATGCCTCAGTCAATAAGCCAGGGAGAATCTAATACATGCAGAAGATCCTCTTTGGAAAGGAAATGAAACACCAACCAATGGTTGGAAAGGACACTGAACCTAGGGAAATATCCTACCACGGGTTTCCAACACCAAAGGATCCAATCCTGAACCTGAGACTTATTGAGTATAACATAAAAACACTTCCCTATTAAGGCTTTCTCTGAAAGACTCATAACTCTGCTCAGAGCACAATCTTTCCCAATAACGCAGTATGAGGAAGTTTCCCATACCTTTAAACTTTTTTGTTTGCGTCATTGACGTGCAGCCTATTCAAAGGAACGATTATGTCCCGCACCTATACCACTACCAGTCTGTGAGGTCTTGGAATGGAAACAAAGAGGAAAATATGAAGTGTCATCCACTGATGGTCTGGTAGAAAGAGAAAAACCTGAGGACTTACCCACATGCTTGTTTAATGAGCCTGGCGTAACCCCTAGAGAAAACCCCTATGCCTGAGTTTTCTTTAAGGAACCCGACAATTCCTTAGAGGTAGAGGGTAGTTCCACATCTGTGCAAAATTCACCACAGTGAGCCTTAGGAGAAATGATGGGAAAAGGAGTCGAAGATCCCTTAGAAGGAAAACGGAAAAACACTTCTCAAGGCACAGGGTCTACATGCTTTTATCTGACAGGTTTTGTGGCCAGCACATGACCTAAATCAATACTAGGAAGTTGTGGGTCCACCACCTGTTTTCTAGTGATGGACAACCCATTGAGGTGTCCACCTGACGTAAGGGTTCCTGAGTTTTTTCGTGTGCATCCATATAAGACACGATACGTGTCATCCTCTAGGAAAAGTCCCTCCCGAGCCCAAAGCTCATCTTCGTCCACCCAAGAAGTGTCAGGTTGGCTAGCCATGTTGTCACTACATAGGCTTGGTGTGCTATGAAATCCCTACACGTCCCCCATCCAAAGTCTGTTGAGCTAGTTGTCACTGAAGAGACTGGGCTAGTTGGCCATGCTGTCACTTCATAGGCTTGTTTAACTACAGAGACAGCTCTAAAATCCCTACACATCCCCCATCCTATGACTGTTGGTCTATCTGTCACTGTCGAGACTAGGCGTACTACAGAAAGGACTCTAAGATCCCTACACGTCCCCCATCCTACGTCTGTTAGGCTAGTCTATTTCCTAGCTCTTGGAGGGTCTGCAGAAACCCTACCCTATATGTGTAATACATGTATCTCTGCTGGCTGGACACTTAAATTAAGCAACTAATATTCACTCAATTGTTTAGTAACGGTGGGTATACACTCAAATGCATAAATGGATTCAGTCATGAAAAACCCCAAGGCATTTGGATTATACAAACTTAGCAACTCAAATATGCAGATCCAATAATTTCTCGCTAAATTTTAGACAAAATTAAACGGATAGTATCCCCGTAAAACAACCAAAATGTCAACTCAAGACAAGTCATAATGACAAAGCTGCTCGCAATGGTGTTTCCTTCTTTCCTTCTTATATTTCGCTAGCGGATGACCCTTAGATGGGTACTGACCATCGAGAACTGTATCGTCACCATCCATATTTGTCTTCTTTAAAGCGTTCAATCATACAAACTTGAAAAACGCGTTCAATATTACATTAACTTGTTTTCACAACATCTCAAGTACATGTTTAATTATTTGTCATAAATCATAGCATATCTTGCAGTTTTAAATATCTAAATGTTGGAATAATGTTGAAATTAGGAGATTTCGAATAATGTAAAAATTAGAGTTTGTTATTAAGTCATTGCGTGTCTTTCTCAAGTTTAGTGTGTGAGTGGTTTCAGATCCACAATTGGAGGTTGGTCCAAGTTTGTTGTGTGAAATCTCAGTCATAAAATGTAATTGTTTTTCTCTGATTAATGCAAGAATGTGAGCATCATCTCACTTGTGAAATTGTGAGATCTCAGTTGTATTTAATTGCTATGTTTTTAACTTGGTATCAGAGTGTGAGGTTGCAACATTTGTGATCCGCGTGGAGTAAGAGCGTGTGACCTGTGTGAGATCATGTTTAAGTGAAAAGATGACCTACAATTTTGTTAGCTATGTGTGCCATCCAGGTGAGAAGAGTGACCTGCACAATCTTGTGCGTGCAACCCGTGTAATCAAGTGTGTGCGACCTACTGACTAGTGTGATATGCAAAGACTTGGAGTGTGAGGAAATTGATGTGTGTAGTAGCATGAATGATTCGCTCGTTGGCATTGTCATCGTGAAAGCTAGATTGGAGTGTCATGTGAAAGCTATATTGGAGGAACCAGTTGTTGTTTCATGTGAAGGATGGATTGGAACACCTATTGGGAATCATTGTCTCACCTTTTTCTTCCCACTTCCATCATGTGACTGTGTTTTTGTTCTGCATGGGGGAGTTGTGAGTGCTTTCTATGAGAGCTAACCGTTGCGTGTAAGAGGAGTTTTGCATGAAGGTGAATTTATTCTTGAGCTACAACTTGTTGAATTATTTGTTTGAGGAAGATGTCTAATCCTTTTACAGATTCATACTTAAGTGAATCGACTAAATTGGATGGAGAAAATTACGTTAATTGGAAATTTAAGTTGACGACTCTTCTTGAAGCCTATAATTTGTGGTCAATTGTGAGTGGGGATGAAGTCAAAACCATTGTTGTTTCCTCCATTCCAGATTGGGATAAACGAGAAATGAAAGCTAAGGTTTTGTTGTGAATGTCCGTAAAGGATAGCATAATCCCTTATGTGAGAGATTGTAAGACTTCCAAGAAGACGTGGAATGTTCTCAAAGGTTTGTATGAAACTTCAAATGCAAACCGAATATTATTTTTGAAAACTAATCTTTTATCTATTAAAATGGAAGCAAATAAAAGTATAAGCAACTTCATTTCTTGCATCAAAGATCTAAGTGATAAGTTGGGTGACATTGGTGAAACAATATCTAGTTTTGATTTGCTAACCATCACACTGAAATGTTTAGTGCAAGATTATAAAGTCTTTATTTAAGCACTTTCAGCTAGGCCAAAGCCCCATACTTTTGATGAGTTAACATGGATTCTTCTTCAAGAGGAAGAGAGAATGAATAATTATGATTTGGACTCAAGTGGCTCAGATTTGGAATTGATTGAAAAAGGTAAACAATCACACATAGGTAAATTGTGGGACAAAAACAAAGGCAAGTTTCAAGCAAAGCAGAAAGGTATCGCTCATTTTGATTCTTCTGTTAAGAGAAATGTTGAATGTGATTATAGTGGAAAACTAGGGCACCTTGCTAAATATTGTTATAAAAGAAAGAATCATGAGTCCAAACAAAGATACAAAAGGCATAATGGAAACTTTGTGCATAAAGACACTTTAGTTGGTGATGGATTTAAAAATCTTAAGTTGTTTATCTCTAAAGTCATATTGTTTGTTTAAGCTGATGATGAGAATTCTTGGTTTATTGATTTTGGTGCCTCAACCCATATGTCCTATAATAAAGAATGGTATGATGAATATTATGAGAATATTGATGGCACACACATTTATTTATGAGATAACAGATCACATAAAGTTCAAGGTTAAGGAGTAATAAGTGTGAACTTACTTGATGGAAAAATGAGACAGATTTATAATGTGATGTATGTTCATGGCATCAAAAAGATTTTAATATATGTTTCTACTATCACTGATATTGATTTAAAAGTTGAATTTGGTAAGTCAAGGTGTGTTGTAAAGGATATCCAAGATTGCTACAAGGTTGTTGCCACAGGTACCAGAGTTGGAGGATTGTATAAGCTGGATATGACTATGAACAAACATCTAGCATTGGCATATACAAAAATGTCAATAGAAGATTTATGGCATCAACGGTATGGACACCTTAATCACAATGATTTAATATTGTTGCAAAAGAAATCAATGGTTGAAGGTCTTCCTGTTATGAAGAATGATCATATTCAATGTGAAGCATGAGCACTTGATAAGAAACATAGAGAGGAATTTCTCATACATAAAGAGAAAAGACAAACTAAAATAATTGAATTAATTCACACTGATGTATGTGGACCTATGCAAACTAGATCACTTGGTGGTGCTTGGTACTTTATTATTTTTGTTGATTATAGATCTAGGTATACTTGGGTCTATTTCATAAGAATGAAAAGTGATGTATTTGAGTACTTTAAGGAATTATGAACTATGGTTGAAAAATAGACAGGAAAATGCATTAAAATTCTCATGTATGATCAAGGTGGTGAATATACATTAGGAGCATTTAAAAATTATTGTAAATTTTTTGGGATCCAACAACAATTTACAGTGCCTTATACACCCCAACAAAATGGAATTGTTTAGCGAAAGAACAAAACACTAGTGGAGTGTGCTCACATTATGCTTCAAGGTAAAAACATGTATAATGGTTTTTGGGCAGAAGCCATTAATATTGTCATTTATTTAAAGAATGTGATTCCAAATAAGAGATTATATTTCAAACTCCTTTTGAAGATTTTCATGGTTATAAACCTGATGTCAATCATTTAAGAGTGTTTGGATGCAATTCCTTTGCGCATATTCCTAAAGACGAGAGAAGAAAACTTGATGCAAAATCAATCAAGTGCATATTTATTGGCTATTGTTCTGATCAAAAAGCATAAAAGTTGTTTGATCCCAGTTCACATAAATTGCTTGCAAGTAGAGATGTAGTGTTTCATGAGAATGAAGATAAAGGTACTAAAATGAATGATATTGATGTATGGCATAGTTCTAATGAAATTGATGATCATGTCAAAATAGGTACAGGTTCAAGAACAGAATAAAAGCAGTATGGACACTTCAAGCAGACATGACTCACCAAGAAGTGGAGAAGAATCACCACAAAGCAGGAGAAGAGATGGAAGCAGTGAAGGACCAAGGATGTCATCATGAAAAACTTAGCCACTTTTAAGGTATAAAGATTATGCATTGATGTCTCATGTAATGAATGTTGTAGAACCCGTAAACTATGAACAAGCTAAAGAACATGAAGAATGGAGAAATGCAATGAATGAAGAATATGACTCTCTTATGAAGAATCAAACATGGGAATTAGTAGAACTTCCTAAAAACAAAGTCCCTATAGGAAGAAAATGGTTGTACAAATCAAAATTTAAAGTTGATGGTAGTATTGATAAATATAAAGCAAGATTAGTTGCAAAAGGATATTCACAAAATGAGGGAATTGATTATGAAGATACTTTTTCACCTGTAGCTAAATTGAATACAATTAGAGTACTGATTGCATTAGATACAAAACATAAATGGAAAATACATCAGTTAGATGTCAAATCCGCTTTTATGAATGTTGAGTTAAAAGAAGAGGTTTATTTGGTTCAACCTAAAGGGTTTGTAAAGAAAGGACAGGATCATATTATTTGCAGGTTAAGGAAAGCCTTATATGGTTTGAAACAAGCACCAATATCATGTTATGTAAATATTGATACCTTCTTTTATCAAAATGGTTTTGTGAAAAGAAAAAGTGATCCTAACATGTATGCTAAGAAAAATAAAGAAGGAAATGTTTCTTTGATACATTTATATGTAGATGATCTTATCATTACAGGAAGTGCATGCAAGTTAATTGAAGAAGTTAAATTTAATTGTCACGGGAATTTGAAATGAAAGATCTTGGTGAATTGCATTATTGTTTAGGATTTGAAGTTTGGAGGGAGTATGGTAAGACACTGATCACTCAAAGTAAATACACAAGAGAAATTCTTAAAAGGTTCCATATGAGTGAATGCAAGGCAATTCCAACCCCTTTAGAACAAAATGCAATGTTATATAGTGAAGACGGAACTAAAGAGGTATATTGTACTTTGTATCATCAGTTGGTGGGAAGTTTAAAATATCTTACCACTACCAGACTAGACATAGCATATTCAGTTAACATCCTTAGTCAATTCATGGCTAAGCCTTATGAAATCCACTGGAAGGCTGCAAAGAAAGTCCTCTGATACCTTAAAGGAATAATTAATTTTGGTATTATGTATACTGATGAATATGAATTTTTTTTTTTTAACAGAAACCGTTGGAGGTTTTTATATTAAAAGGGTAACAACAAAATTTCAAAAGATACATATGATAGTGTGTAAGCACCTCTGTTGCTTCCAAAAGAGCTTAATGGTCTATGGAGGCCTAAGAAAACTATATCAACTTGTCCATATGAGTTGCAGTTCTGCCATGTCCCCCCCACTACCTCTCTAACTACCTAACATTCCATCCCCCTTATGAAAGTGTTTTCCTCAACGCTTGGTGTAAAACCATATACCAGGGTCCCATGGATAAGTGTGGACCACAGTGTTGAAGTAGACTAGAGAACTAGGGTCCCATTGAGAAATGAAAGCCGCCATGCTAAAGTAGTCCAACCACCATTGTAAAACAAGGTCCCATTTCCATGTTATCATGTGAAATCCATGCAGAAGATATCGACACCCAATAACCAACTGAAAATTATGATCCAAATACTGACACCTATCATGTGGATCCAAATAAGAATATACATCCACATAGTGAGAAAGGGTCAAAGCTGAATCTGGAAGGAACAATACCATTGTAGAATATGTAGGCTAGACACGTAATCATAACTAGCTCATAGTTTGTCACATTGATGTTCTCTACAGAAGGTGGAGTAGAGTCATCAAATAAAATATGAAAGTGGTTGTCATACAAAAAATGACAATTATCCATATACCAATTATCACAATTAGCCTCAAAATCATACCAAGAATATACTTCTTGATTATATTCATCTCTAAGATCTGCCATAAGATATATCTCATTTATTCCATCCAAGGTCCTTTGAATATCGTGACAACTATCCCTAATAATTTGTTGACCCACGTGAAAATGTTGCTCAATGGATTCAATCTTCTATAGAATGCCCATGAGAAGTTGAGATTCAATATCCATTGGAAACATAACATATAATGTATCGAAAGAAATCTCTTAAAATGATTTATCCAATGATACTAATCTGATAGCAATTTGAACACCCTGTAAAAAGTTATGAACTTTGTAGTCCCGCTATCGTCCTGAAACACCTCC
>ML783045.1:730379-743781 GCA_009831015.1 Picea engelmannii | reverse complement strand
GGTTGATTTTAAATCAACGATATATTTCTTTCCGGAGCTCTTATTTGGGTGATTGTTTTTTTTGAAATCAACTATTTTTGAAAGAGGAACTCAAATATGTAATTTATTTTATCAATTTCGGCCTCCAACTGATACAAAAATAAATAAAAACTATGCCACCGTCCGTGGAAAAAACCCCTAAAAAATTACAAATTTTAAAACGTCTATATCTTGACTTCCCGAACTCTATTTCAGACGATTGTTTTTTAAAATTGGGTTTTTTTTGAGAGGAACTCATATATACAACCTGTTTTTGCAAAATTTTCACACAAATATATATAAATTGTTCAGAATTCCGCGACCCTCTTTTTCTTCTCCAAAATTTTTTGCAAAGCAAACAATTTTCCCACACTTCTTGCCAAGGAAAGTGCTCTGATACTACTTGTTAAGTACCTGAATATATTTGAAAATAAATATCATAATAAACCCACAATATCAACAATAATAAACCAAAACATTCACCAAAATATTGAACAAAAGAAATAGTCAAAACCCTTGAGGTAGGGAAACACCATACAATGGATCCTATTATGGAAGGGATCCTCTCTTGTTCACTTGACTCTTCGAGGGGGAAACCTCCTAATGAGTTTCAGCTCCAAACACAATATTTTTCTTCATATCTCATTACATTGCATGAACCCCTTTATATAGTGCAACCAATCACCTAAGAACATTCTAGAGGAGGAACCTTCTAGAAGGAGAGGTCCTCGTACATTTATTATAAATAACTAACTACCATAATGGGCCTTATTTAATACTATAGTGGACCTAGTCCACCTTACATTGAATGGCCTTCAATATGGGCCCTTCGACCCCCCACTACTTCTTTGGCTACCTAACAACTGGTAAGATTGTTACTTAAATGTTGGTTATATGTATGGTGTAATTTATCATTGAATGTAATGTATTACTAGAATTCATAGATGTTGAATACAATTTGAATATATAGAAATTCATAGCATGTGGTTTAAATTGGAGGCATAGTAACTTTACATAAAATGCTTTACATGCCTTTAGCATAATTTTACTTATTTACTCTTGATTTCAAGTTATATAAGCAACACTTCAAAGGTTGATTTTAAGAGGCATTTGTTCTTTAACTTGTGCACTTAATTTTTTAGCACATTCATTAATAAAATCTGAGTTTCAAACTCATATTCCATTGTTGTAATGTTGATCCAAGTGGATGATTTATACACTATTGTTTATATGGACTTCAGGATATGAAGAAAAATTCCTTGACGTGCAAGTTAGATGACAACGATAATGCAGAAAAGTTGACAAAATATGAGTGTTCTCATAGAGAACATGTGACCAAGAATGATGAATATTTATCGTCTCTTGGTTTGATAAATAGGCAAGTTGTTAATCCACTTAAGTGGTATATTATCTGTTTAATAGTGTTTATTGTTTTATGGGAAAGAGCTTTATGTATATAAGACATAATATGATATTTTTTTTGTTGCATAGGCAAGAAAAAGATGCAGGCAGAAAAAAAAAATGGAGAAAAAATCAAGTGAAAGTAAAGATATAGTGTCACCAACTCGTAGAAGTCAACGCATTTGTGATCCAACAAATGTAGTTGATGAAAATAATAGGGGTAATGGTGTGCAAGTTGACATAGAACATGGTGATGTGGAGGCTGATATAACACATGGTGTTGCGCAGCGTGATGATTTAGTAGCAAAAGGTCTAAAAGAGATTATTGATCAACATGAGAAAAAAGGAAGAGCAAGTCTGGAGAGCATTTATGCGAAACTCAAGGACATGTTCGAAGGAACATATACAAAGACCGATATTGAGCTACCTACTGTCACACCTGATGTGGCCAAGGAGAATTTTGTTCCGGTTAATGCAAGTCATGAAGATTAGACAACACTTACATTTGTTGGGCATCAAAATTCACCTGTTGCATCTCTTAATGAAACTAGATCAGCCAAAAATATTGTTAGTGGTTCAAGAGATGTGTCCACTTTTTTTTAAAATACAAAGATTGAGTCAAGGATTGTATAAATGTACAAATAGGAATGAAAAAGAAGAAAAATAGAAGGTAAGAATCCATTCTTGGTTGAGGTGTCGAAAGACGGTGAGCCCATTGGGAAAAATGTAGTGAGGTGGGTCTCGGAGTTGGGAACAAGATGTAGGGATCATTTGGATATTTTCAAATCAATTTTTTTAGATCAAGATCCATGAATTGTGGATAATATTATCCAAAAAATGGAAATTTCTTTTGAGACTGTTGGTTGAAAAATCTCTAGAAAATATTATAAACAAAAGATGAGAACTTTGATTAACAATTATAGATATAATTGCAGAAAATTAATCATGGAAGGAAAAGACAGGGTAAACTCCACTCTATCTCCCAAATAATGGGAGGCGTTGAAGGAAACTATGTGTTTTGAAGAATATTTGAAAAAGAGGAGCAGAGGCATGAAAGCAAGTGATAATGTCAGGGCTCCATATACATTTGGTAGAGGCGGTTTGCATGCCAAAATAGACAAATTGACAGTAAGTGTTTCTTTTTGGTTGAATTTAAATTGTTATTTATTTCGATTTGTTTAAAACTTGACATTGTCTTTTAGGTGGAAAATAGTAACTAAGAGCCAGGTGCAGAAGACATTGTTCATTATATGGCAACATTAGATTCTAGTAAATCTAACAGTAAGAGAATGTAGAAAAGTAGAGTGTCGATAGAGAATTTGCAACCATCAGTTGGAGGTCAAAGAAGTCCAGTAAAAGGCATTACAAATGAAGTCAACTCGAGTGATCAGTACCAACATGTAATGAGTTGCATACGGGGTCTCAATGAGACAATTTCACAGTATGTTGTCTCTATTGAGCATATAGTTTTTGCATGGAATGAACATAAATCTAGTGCTTCAATTGAGGTAAGAGTATCTATTGATCTCATTTCTTATTATTTGAACATGCATGTCATTTCTTCTTGTAAAGAAATCTATTGTATCTCATTTCTTCTTGTTTGACCAGTTTTTGTGCTTGTAAATGAACTAGAAGTTGTAGGATTTTGTCTGTTTCCACTCAGTCTATAGCATTTACAGTGAAATATTAAGTGCTCTCACTCACACTCTCTTGCTGAGAATTAGTGCACTCAATTAAATCTCTAAGACAGTCTGGTTCCCTGTGGAAAAGCCTTCTTATTCTTCTGCCTTTTCACCCTTGCATTGTGTAGAACCATCCTTTGTTTCTAGAATCATCTCTTTGTGTTATACCTTTAAAGTATCAAGTATGTTTCGAGTTTTAAAGAGTACCAACAACATCTTGAGAGCCATCTGTAGGCACTTATTATTATATTGTAAAAGTTGTTGGGTAAAATGATAGGATTGGGAAATAGTTGGATTCCAACATGGTATTGTAGAAAGACTCTCATTGGAACAAATAATATAATTAGGAAAAATTGTAGGACCAAAATAAAAAGTATGATTGAGAAAAACAAAGAGAATGTCCTATTAATGAAATTTCTTTCATATGAACTTAATTAATATTACCTTCAAACTCTGGTAGTTTCTAAAATTACTGCCCTGAAGATGATATTGTATGTTTACTATTGTCATTTATTCATTGACTGACATAAAAATTGGTGTTGTTTTATATATCAAACATGAAATTATTGTTGTTAGCATTGTTTCAAAAAAATTTGAAGAAAAACATATTTCGTAGTGCTATGCAACCCTATTCATCGCCTCCCTGCTTCTCTCTCGCCCCCCATGGCTTCATCGGTCCCGGATCCAGAAACCCCCCCCCCAAGACTTCCTCAACAAGGTCGTAGTTTTCAAGGCACTAGTTGGTTCGCTGGGCACTCCTCCCATGCGCCCCAACACCTCCCAGTTCGTGAAAAAACTGGATCAAATCCCTGAAGTGATGATCCCCTGTATTGCAGCGAGAAGAAAGGCTCTCTCCTTTGCCTCAAGATAACTTGTAGGCTATTTCATGGGATTATGACCTTCACCGTGGAAGATCGATCTATGTATTGAGCGGAACTTGCATCCTTTGGTTCAGGGACGCATGAACCATTTATTTTGTGGTAAGGGATTCTATATATTTTACTTTGAGCACAAAGAAGATGGAGATCTCATTTTTAGAAATGGTCCTTACTTCTTCAGCCCAAGAGGGTTATACTTAAATAATGGACTCCATATTTTGACCCAGAAAATGACATCCCCTTAGTTGTACAGATTTGGGTGATACTTCCCCATTTTCCTTTTCACTGTTGGGGTGATGAAGTTCTAAAAAGTATAGGTGATACTCTGGGAAAATACATTGATAGGGATGAACCTAAAACTAGTTTGTACTCTTGTGCTAAGATTTGTTTGGAAGTAGATTTAGAAAAAGGGCTACCGGAGGCAATCAAGTTAAAATTGGATGATTGGACCCATATTCAGAAGCTATATTATGAGCAACTTCCGTTCAAATGCAAATCTTGTCATGAATATGGTAATTTTGCAAAAAAATGCCCCAGTAACAAACAACCTCAAGAAGTCTATGTAACACAACAAGAGGAAGGTTGGAAGCAGGTTATGAATAAAGCCAATAATGATAAAGGATCAGGATCTAGACCCAGCTCCACTGGATCTATCCCCAACCTAGGGTCCTCTCGTCAAAACACTCCTCCCAAATCCCCTCCCCCAAAAAGTCATGCCCCAACCCCTCCAACATCCCCCTCTTGCCCAATAAAAAGTCCTTTGAACCGCTTGGCAAATCTTCTTCAAAGAAAAAAACCCCTTCAATGCCTATTTTGGCCCCTATATCCTTCTCTTCCCCAGATATATACAGAATAGGAGAAGAGTTAGATGAAGATGAGCTCTCCAAGAAAGACATGCAAGAAATAGAGCAACAAGTAAATGAAGAACCCCTCTCAAAATCACAACACAATCAAGAGGAGGAAGAAGGAGAACTTCCACCAGAAAATCCTAGAAAGTTGAGTCGAAGATCAAATAAGAAAGTCAAAGAAGAAACAACTTCAAAAGAAAAGGCACAAGGCAAGCAACAATATATAGAAAAATCCATGTACACTTCAACACGAAAAGGAAGCACTAAAGGATTGGACTACCCGGCTCATAACAATCGGGCTTCCTCCACCCCCCGTCAATGAATTTTCTCTCCTAGAACTGTAGGGGATTTGGTAGAAAATTTAAAGCTAAATCTCTAAGAGATCTCAAAAATATGGCCAACCCCTCAGTAATCCTCCTCGAGGAGACCAAAATGGAGGCGTCAACTATTCTAGAAACAACAAAGAAAGTCTTCAAAGCCACAGTTGGAGCAGCTGTAAGCTCTCAAGGAGCCTTTGGTGGCATAACAACTCTTTGGGATGATCAAATATGGACTCTCTAGGTAACTTTAGAAACCCAAAGCTAGCTTTTAACTATTTTAAAAAATAAGGATAACAGTAATAACATCTCAGTAGTCAATGTTTATATGCCCAACTCCTACAAGGACACAATGGCTTGTTGGAACTCCCTTTCAAAGCTCAAAAATACCATCAATATCTCCTCTTGCATAATAGGTGGATATTTCAACACTCACCTCAATTCAAGGGGGAAAAAAGGAGGCAGTAAAATCAGAGACCCTTTCTTAGAAAATCTAATTGATTTAATCACAGAGTGGGATCTGCAGGACGTCAAACCATCCAAAGGAAAGTATACATGGAACAAAAAACGCTCTGGCCTCTGCTATATATTAGCTCATCTAGATCGATTCCTAATTAGAAACAAATTCCTACTTCCCTTCCAAGACATTGCCTCTCATATTCTCCCGTACGTTGTTTCTGATCACAATCCAATCTCTCTAAACTTCAAAAATCCCCAAAAATTTGGCCCCCTCCCTTTCTGCTTCAACCATCTCTGGATAAAAAATACAGCCATCCCCCCTATTTTTCAAAATGCGTGGTCCACCCCCTTCTATGTATCCCCGAATTATATCTAGGAAAGGAATCTTAAGGCGGTCAAACTAGCGCTCAAAGATTGGGTGAAAACTTCGTTTATCCCATCGCAACAAGAAAGAAAATAAAAGATGGAGAAACTCATGAAAGTTTAGCTCTAGATAGAAGAAGAGACAGTAACATAATCACTACTGAATCAAGAAAAAGAAGCACATCAGCATCTCCGTCACTCCTTACGCAGAGAGGAAGAACATTGGAGGCTGAAATCCAGAAGCCTCTAGATAAAAGAGAAAAACACAGACACTTCCTACTTCCACAAGCAAGCACAAACTCAGAGGAAAAAAAATACAGTTATCTCCATTATTCAAACACTAGGCAATGACTCGACACTTTTGATCAAGTCAAAGAAGAGGCTTTCCACCACTTCAACAACTTATATCAACAACCAAGCAGTGAAGGAACAAATGTAGATGCTCTAGACATGCTAGCAAACATTCGTAGCATAGTCTTTAAGCATGAAAACAATCAATTAATCAGGGATATAACAGAAGAAGAAATAGTAAAAAAAAATTGGGACATGGACCTTGACAAAGCTCCTGGACCTCATGGATTTTCAAACAAATTTTACCGATCTTTTTTTGACATCATCAAATGAGACTTGAATAAAATGTTGAACTACACCCTCCATAAGCAGAAAATCAGAGGAGCTACAAATTCCACCTTCCTAGTGCTTATTCCCAAAGACTCCAACCCCTCCAATTTATCTTGTTTTCATCCCATCTCCCTTTGTAATTCCTCTTATAAAATCCTCACGAAGATCATTGCAAATCCACTCAAGCCCCTTCTCCCAAAGTTAATCTCAAAAAACCAAGGTGGATTTTTTAGGGACAAACAAATTACAGACAATATTGTGCTTCTGCAAGAAGCCATTCACTCCAGCAAAAAATATAAAGCCCCATGAATGGTCATCAAACTTGATATGGAAAATGATTTCGACCATGTCAAGCACTATTTCCTGTTTTCATTTCTCAAAGAATATGAGTTTTCTGAAAACTTCATCAGTTAGATCAGAGCATGCATCAGTTCTCCCTGGATCTCCCCCCTATTAAATGGCTGACCATCGCAATTTTTCAAGTTCAGTAGAGGACTCCTCCAAGGATGCCCCCTCTCCCTCTTTCTTTACATTCTCCTAGCAGACACTCTCAGCCATAGGCTAGAAGAAGAACGAAGAAAGGGTCAACTTCTAGGGTTACTTATAGCAAGAGGGGTCAAGGAGATAAATCACTCTCAATTTGCAAATGATACTCTTCTCTTGGGAGTGAAAACAATTTGCTCTGCTATCCTCTTTCAAAAAATTCTTGGCTCCTTCCTCGCGACCTCTAGAGGAAAACTAAATAGAGCCAAATCCAATATCTACGGGTGGCATGTCCCAGGCCACATCAAAGAGAAAATAGAATTTTGGGCTTTTCCATCATCATTGTTGGCACAGGGGTAGACCCAGGGTTCAATGCTTAAACAACGCACCAACAAAACCCTAAATACTGGCCCTTTCGAAAACACCTCCGAGGAAGGCGAAGTCTCACCCGAGGTAGAGGTAGGGGGGTTACAGAACTTAGGTGTCTGTAACCAAGATGGGACAGAGATCTGTGATTATAACACTTCGCAAAGTACTTAGAAGATAACATGCATTAGCCTATCCACTTCATTCACATCGTAGAAAAAACCCCAAGGATATATCGGTGCAGTAACAATGACAAAACACACATCGCACTTAGCATCATAAGTTAGATCTATCACCTTCAATATAAATAAAGAACTACACATTCATGGATCTATCTATCATATATAACAATCAATAAACTAAGCATATTCACAACATGAACATTATAGCACAAAGAAAACCATCAACACATGATATACGTGGTTCACCCCAATGTGGGGCTATGTCCACTAATTGCTTCTTCTTCTTTATTAGGATTCAATCTCTTACATTCTTCCTATGCACTAAGCCACAGATCCAAGCTCCACACTGGACAGGGGATCTGTGCACTAAGCACCAGATCCACCTTCCCAAAAATCAGGTCAAAGCACAGAGACAACTCCTCTATCAAGAACAAAGCCTTACATACATAGTCTATTGCACTAAGCAACCCAAAACTACTTGCACTTAGCCTTGCAAGCTATCCACTCCTTTCTATATTACATTCTTACTTATTTATACTTTTACATTTACAAAAAGGCCTAATCATGGGTAAACCAATGGGCTAACATCCCATAACCCGTTACAAAACCCTAAGAACCCCATGTTGGGTCCACAAAACGAGTGAGATCCTGTGATCTCAGCTCCGCCTAGGCGCTCCATCTTCGACTAGACAGTTGAAGTCCAAAAAGTGGTCAAACCTGACCAGGATTTCCTCAAAAATTGGTTGAGGGCCAACAGGCCCCCAACACTCACCCGTGACTCGTCCCGAGTCTCTCAGATCTAGTCAACGTTGTTTCAAAGGCCTCGAGTTTAGCTTGAGCTGCCTCGACTTGCTGCTTCACCTGAGCCTCCTGCTCAACGAGCTCTTGGATCATCTGCTTTGTAATAGGCCCTTCCAGGTGTTGTTCCATTGTTGCAACCACTTGGTCCAGTTGCGAACCTTGTCCTTCGATCTCTTCAAACACCGCGCAGGCTTCCTCTTGCACCGATTGTAGCCTCTATGTGACTTTCATTACTATGTTGTGGATGGCAGTAATATGTTGTTGGGCTATGCATTGTTCTTGTGATCTCTTCATTCTCTCGATTGTTGTGAGTGACTTCATCTGTGCTTGAACTGTCAATGCCTGTAGCTACGCCTCCAGTAGTTTCTCTTCCAACTTCCTAAGCTCTGGATCTTCCGTGAGGCATTCGTAGGTATGCATGCTTTTGTCGCTCAACTGTTTGCATTCTAAGGTGAGGGCTCTGATCCTTCTGACTATGCTCTTAGTGGCTTCCTCCCTCTGGTCGCGCACTTCCCGCGGAGTGTTGGGTACTACTTGGATATTCAACTCCGTTACCCTTGCTTGAAGTTGTTGGATGGCCTTAGAGAGCTTCATCACTTGGACCTTGACTGCCTCATGTTCCTCTTATGCCAAGCCTGGCATAGAGTGAATTGCTCTACTCACCACTTTTTTGACTGTAGTCTTCTTTGTGAGAAGTTGGTCCTTTTCCCTCTGTATATTCTCTTTGTCTTCCTCGAGCATCACCCGGAACTCATCTTTCGCATTTTCATAAGTAGTTACACAGTACCACGCAACTCGTAATTGCTCCAATATCTCTTCTTTTTCTTGTTTCAAGGATTTTGTAGCCTTCTCTTTCTCTTATTGGACTCACTGAAGTCGAGCCTCTGTTGCATCTACAATTCTTCAAATTTGGGTTGGCTCATCCCCAAACTCTACAGTCTCTGACGAGGAAGGTGTAGTAGGGACTACACGGACCGAGCGAATAGCTTCCTATACTTCACTCAATTCCTTTTCTATCCTACCATATAGTTCGTCTTGCTTCACTCCATATATTTACAAGAGATCCTCAGACGCATCCTCCATCGCTCCGCAGATTAGACTGATATCATCTTCTGTGACTGTGGACTTCAACTGGGGCTTACTAGCGCAGGTCTTCTTTCTTGCCGAAGGTTTCTGCGGAGTTATTTTTTTGGCAGGGGGATATTTTGGAGATGTAGCTTTAGCTTCTCCTTTCTTTTCTCCTTCATCCCCTCATCCATGTCCATCTACTTTGTCTCCTCCTCCTCCTAGGGAGCTAGATCCATTTCCTTTGGAGGCGTTGTCTTCCTCATCAGTCTGTACATCCTGGACTTCCTTCTTTTTCTTCTTCTTCTTCGCATTAGATTGTCTTTCATGCTCAAACCGAGTGACCAAGGGGCTTCCTATAATGTCACCGTCGGAGACTTCGGCATCAACGAGAGGTGCCTGAAATTGTTCTGGCCATTCCTTCGTGATCTACTCCATGTCTTCATCTGTCAACTTATAATAATATTGTAGCTCCTCCTTTCTCTCATCTCTGCGCACAGTTATATATATAATTTGGATCTACGTGGAACTTGGCTATTGGTCTATACTGGTGCAAGGTGCACGGTGTCATGCGTGGGAACAACTCAATGGAAACCTTTAGTTGTTGATAATAGGCATGGAACACTGCGTTTGACTGTCATTGCTTCAACATGTCATTCATATACCATAATGTAGAAAATCTAGCTACCAATGGTTCTGATGGTTCAATTTCTGGAAAAGTTGCTCCCTTCGACATTTTTCAAGCGACAAATGCAATCAGCACGAGTAGCCAACTGAAGTGGAACTCGTATCCTTGATCGTGCACTTCTTGAAAGTCTTTCTCAATCTCGTTGATGAGGTAACTCGCCCAATTCGTTTGCATTCCCTCCATGCATTTTACTGCGAGGTCCACCATGAATCTGGTGACCTACGTGGGGCGATTCTTTATGACGAGCTTTCCATCTATGAGTTGGCAAGCGAGGCACACTACACCATCCTGGATAGAGGCTACCTTGTAGATTCTCTTTCCCTTTTCTACTTCATCGTATGCTTCCTTGATGCGTTATGTCAAGGAGCGGTCTGAGGCCTTCCCTGGGTAGAATTGCTAAGGTTCGGGTCCCTGCATGCTCAATCCTGTAATAAGGTGGATCAGTGTCAGATCCACAGTAATCTGCCTATCGAGCCATAGGCATCCACCATGATAGCATGACAAGAGGAGTTTAATGCAAGTGTTAACCTCCTGGTGTCGGCCAAAATGAGGAATATTCATGACATTCAGCATCATGGACTGCGCCAGCTCCTTAATCCAAGGTTGGGAGACTATTCGAGGCTTCTTCCCAGTCACCTTCATCAGGTATCTATGAGGCGTGAGTATGGCATACTTCTCTCTGTCGCCGAGATTGAAACACTATTCTTCAGGGATGGTATCTATCCCAAATGGCTTCCAACTACACGTATTCCTTTTGGGATGACGCGGTGATCAAAGTGTACTCAAAGTCCTATGAGATGTTGTCGCAGTTGACTACGCCAACCAAAGGTGGGATATAATCAAGTAAGATCAACTGGATCTACTTCGCATTATCCAAATCGTCACGATGCTTACTTCGCTTCTCAGTCACGGGGTTAGTACGGCCTGAATGTCATCCAGTCGAAGGGGAAGCTTGCAGTCCCCTAGTCGACAATGCTTGAACACCTTCAGACATAACTCTGTCAACCATAAACTTCTTAAGGACCTATTTGACGGACTTCTCTAACTCAGTCTGTTCGCTTGACATTCTCACTTTTAAATGGATAAGTCGGGGTAGGTGAACCGACAGGTGGGGTAAACAAGCGAATGGCGATGTCTAGGTTCTGAAATCACAGTTCGACACACAATCAGTTCTCTATTAGCAATGTTAATCATGGATGGAGAAAAGTGGTCTCAACGCAGCATCCGACGGGTTAAATAAGTGAGAGTCGTAACTGATTCTTCCAACAGGAAGTACTCCTTCCATTAATGTGAATTTGTCCGTTATGGTGTGGTCTTAGCGTCCCAAACGCGGTATATTCTCCCATAAATGTGTTTCCTAGTCGTTCTAAAGTGTCATTCTAATGGTCGGGGTGCCTCCAACGGTCATATAGCTTCGTCGGGGCGAAGTCCCATTCTGCGTGGTTCTATTGTTCTGGCGAGGTTCAAATTCTGCCAACCTACCTTCTGCAAAGTCTTCCATTTGTTCTCTGTAACTTCCTGTAGTTTTTCCAACTTGGATTTCTTCTTATTGATCTTCCTTGCCTTCTTTCCTGTGATTTGAGTCTCTCTAACTGTTTCTAGATTCCTCTTTCCATTCGTATTCTTATCTTCTCCTAGCATAGTTGCTTCGCGTTGCTAATGTGATCTCAACGAGTTTAAAGTTAATTTCCCTTCCCTTACCACTTCATGGGTGGATATACTTTCTTCTTGCATGGATAGGTCCTTCAAACCTACTTGTGTTCTTTCAACCTCAATAGCCAATTCTCTTGCCTCACTTTTACATATTGAAAAATTTGTGACGATCACTTGCAACGAAAGTACTCTTTCGTCGCAACATGTAAGAGAAAAAGTTCATTTTTTCTAAATCCACCCCATAATCGTCACTATCTTGACGCCAACAATTTGACTAAATTAGCATGGTCAAAGTTCGTCGCAAGAGCGACGAATGTTTCTTTTCCGTCGCTCTTGTGATGGACTTTGACCATGCTAATTTACCTTAAAATTGATCGTTGAAAATGACCTAAACTTCTTGTGACGACTGTAGTTTATCCGTCGCTCTTGTGACAAACTTTGACCATAATAATTGACCATTGAAAATGACCTAAAATACATAGGTGGAAAAGAAATATTTTTAGGTCATTATCGTTGCAATTGCGACGATAGTGACCTAAAATTGGCCTATAAATATTTGACGACTTAAAGATGTTGCGACAATCTTGATATAACAACGACGGTTCCGAAAGGGTATTTTTGTGCAAAAAAATGTCGCAGAATGTTGTTAGAGGTGCAGAAAAAAGTAAAGTGGGTGAAAAGGGTGATGGTAGATGTTATTTCCCTTGTAAAAAATGTTGTCTCAGACATTCCGTAAGAATATTAATAGCAACAACTACAAAACATTGTAGGAAATATGGTCACATTGATGACGAATCGAATGAATATCATCCCATGGTAATTAGCTATATATTCATTATCTTTTTTTATTTGGTCAATTTTATATAAAATTATATATATATATTGTTTGAATGTTTGTTATAGTATACACTAATTTTGCATGATTGTTTGTAATTATAAAGTTAGAGTTTCCCTCTAACTTTCCACAGAATATTGCACCAAGTATTAGTAGAAATGATGTACAAGTTGAGGAACATCATCATGACCAAGCAAATGAGGATCTCATGGAAGAAAATGATGGGACAAATCAAGTTAATGATCCCATGGAAGAAGATGATGGGACAAATCAAATGATTCAAGATTTGTTTTCGTAGTCGGATGACGATGGAGAAAATGTTGGTATTTATGATGAACCTCTATTAGAAAAGGAAAATAAACAACTTTATGAAGGATCAAGAGCAAATCTTCTATCCTCTACATTGTTGTTGGTGAACTTAAAGGTTATGAATAATTTGTTGAACACTTGTATGACATAGATATTAAGGTATGTAATATGTTTCATCTTATACTATACATAAATGTTGATTTTTTTATATTTTTTTTTAGTGTTAATTAATGTGTAAAATAAGAATGCAAATTTTACGATTAATATTCTTACATTAACTAGTTGATTGCTATGTTGTAGATTGTTAGGTGAATTTTTGTTACCATCGTCAAATATTTTACCTCGCACATATCGAGGTTTGCATGCCATTATGAAAGACATTGGAATGGATTATCAAACTATAGATGCATGTCCTAATGACCATATTATATAT
>ML783045.1:718475-728883 GCA_009831015.1 Picea engelmannii | reverse complement strand
TCAATGATGTAAAAGAGGTCATTCAAAGAATTAAATTTCCCACGGGTTTTGCTTCAAACATAAAAAATATCTTAACGAAAAAAGGTGAATTTGGTGGGGTAAAAACACATGATTGGCATACCTTCATTAAGGTAATAATTTTGTTATACATATTTATATATATTGGCCTTATAGATCTTTTATTTTTTTTATTTTTTCTTATCTACTTTGGTCGAAACAAATAACAATTCATTTTGTTGTTACAGTATGTTCTACCGCTATCTCTCCCAAACAACTTTGACAACAACGTCAAACAAGTTATATATGATCTTGGAAAATACATGAGGTAAGACGTAGTTGTGATTTATATACAAAATGTTCTTTCAAATTATTGTTGTACTTAATGACACGTGGTTTACTTGTAATGTAATGTAATATATTATATTATGTTATGTTTAAACATGTTATTTTCTTGTGTCACGATCTCATGTAGATGGTTGTCATTGAAAGAAATCCATGAAGATGATATAAAGTATTGGAAGAGAGAAATTCCTTGTCTAATGTGTGAAATGAAAGAGTATATACCTCCTAAATTTTTCAATGCACAAAAACACTACCTCATACACCAAGTTGAGGAGATTGAAATTTGAGGACCTGTTCACACAAGGTCAATGTGGATGGTGGAGAGGCACTTGAAATCATTGAAGGCATTGGTTAGACAAAGAGCATGTCCTGAGGGTTCTATGGTGGAGGGATATATGGTATATCAATCCATGGTTTATATTAGTCAGTATCTTCCTAAATTAGCAACACCAACTATGCATGTAGTGGATCGCATTTGGGATGTGAACTCCATCAAAAAATTTGAAGATCAGGAGCATATGTTGGGGAAAGGTAGAATGAAAACAATGAGAGGTAATATATTAATATTTGTGAAAATTTATATTATTAATACATATAAATTTTTGTTTTTGTGTATATATGATCATACTCATTAATATATTAATATAATTTATTTCATAAATTATAAATATTTATAATTACCTGCATATTGTACATTATAACTAATATTTAATATTGGTGAATTATGTTTTCTTGATTCAATTTCTCTAGAGTGAGATGCACTGCATTTATACATTGCAAACAATCTTGACTGGATGAATGTATGGATTGAAAGATGTAAACAACATAATGGAGGTAGGTTATCATGGAAACGACTGTCTGAATTGGTTAGAGAAGCACGTCGTAATGGAGATGCCAATGTTACGCAGAGGGAAATTGATCTAGCATGTGGTTTGAAAGATGGACAGGTAAGCAATTTCACCCATTTTATTCAGTTATTTTATATTATACTAAAGTGACAACATGTGTACTGTATTTTTCAGATACTTTCGAAGTTATATAAATATATGTTAATTTATTAATTGACAATGCATCTTTTACATATCTGACATATTGTAGTTGAAACACCACAAGGCTATGTGGTGCAATGGTCATAAATTTCGCATCAAACAATTGGATGAAACAAGGAAAAAATTTGATAGTGGGATAACTGCAGTATTCTAGGTTACTAATGTTTCCTCTAGGAGTGAAAAACATCCCCGAGAATCTGAAAATAGATACTATGGGTATTTAAATGATATACTTGAGTGTGACTTTAATTCCTTCAAATTAGTTATGTTCAATGTCAAATGGTATAGGTTACGAATGCATGAACATGATGAGGAAAGAACTGTTATTCAACATGCCAATGGATTTCCAATGATTAAAACAACGATGTTTGAAAGAGGACATGATCTCTATGTTTTTCCAAGCCAATGTGAACAGGTCTTTTACTCAAATGCTCCAGGTGAAAGGGATTGGTCATTTGTTGTTAGATATGATCCAAGAGGAAGGCCAATTAAGTATACTCATTTATAGGAAGAAGATGATTCGACAGAATATCAGATAGAGTTGGAAGATCATGGAGGGTCAATAGATGAAGAAGATAAAGAAGATCATGATCTAGGCGTAGGAGACAATATGGAAATTCATGATGATGATGTCGATGAAAATATAATTGAAAGTGACATTGATGATGATGATGATATCATCAATCCTTTCAACATCGTTTCAGAACCAGATGATGATACAGATTTTGAGTTCGATGAAGAAGATCAAGATAGAGAATAAGGATGATTACACAAAGGTTGAGGTTGGATTAAGTACGTGACTATATAATATTTTAATTTGTATGAATTATTCTCTTAAAATAATTTACTTTTAATGTCATGGGTTAATTACATGTTTTTAAGTTTTATGCGACGTTTTTATATCCTAGGTTACTTGTTGTTTAATTATTATTTGAAACCTGAAAATAGTTGTCAATATAGTAAAGTACGTGGTAGACTAAAAATATCATTTAGAAACACATAATTTCATGAGCCTTCATTAATTTTTGTTTTTGTAGTTCCTATGCATGAATCTTAATAGGACATTGCTTTCGATTATTTTATATTTTATAGATTGGGTTTTGGGGATCAATTGAGAGTGATATGAGGGGGAGGAGAGGGGCCATGTGAGTTTCCATCTTCATGTGGTTGGCCTTGTTCAATAGAGAATAAATTATTATTGAAACCAAGAGAAGCTCTTTCATTTTTTATACCATAATTATCGTATAAGATTTCATCAATATTGTTACCTATTTGAATCTTCTTAGAATTGAGATTTGTTACATAGTCATTGAAAAAAGACAAAAGACTTATGTAGCGGATATTAATTTGGTTTTTCTATGGGAAATTTTATGCCATTAGTATGTAATTTTGTACAAAAATAATGGATCTTAGGGACTACACCATGTTCAAGGAACGAGGAAAGATGAACGAGGAACGAAAATTGCACGAGGACTAGACACCGACAACAGGGACCTGCGAATGGGGCCAACATTGAATTTTTTTCAAACAGTTTCTGTATGCATTGGAATTTGTCATGGATAGACTATTGACATGCCTTAATGATATGGGAGGGTTTCTGGACTCAAATTTGAGTGACACGCCCACTTTCTTCCATCATCAATTCATCATGGAAACCATAAACCCTAATTTTCAGATGTTCTAGTAGATATGTTAATGATTCCAAGTTTCATATTTATATTTGACTGAAGGTCCAACTAGCTTGCAAAGTATCAAATTGAGATTTCAAGTTCATAAACTAAATATGAATGAATCCAAGAATCATTTGATATCGTCGCAAGAGAGACGAATGTAAATAATCTTGCGATGAATTTTCTATATTATCGACGAAAAACGTTCATTGATAATTTTATGCCATTAGTATGTAATTTTGTAAAAAAATAATGGATCTTTGGGACTACACCATGGTCAAGGAACGAGGAATGAGGAATGATGAACGAGGAACGAAAATTGCATGAGGACTAGACACCGACAACAGGGACTTGTGAATGGGGCCAACGTTGAAATTTTTTCAAACAGTTTCTGTATGCACTTAAATTTGTCATGAATAGACTATTGGAATGCCTTAACAATATAGGAGGGTTTATGGACTCAAATTTGAGTGACACACCCACTTTCTTCCATCATCAATTCATCATGGAAACCATAAACCTTAATTTTCATATGTTCTAGTAGATATGTTAATGATTCCAAGTTTCATATTTGTATTTGACTAAAGGTCCAGCTAGCTTGCAAAGTATAAAATTTAGATTTCAAGTTTATAAACCAAATATGAAATGAATCCAAGCACCATTTGATATCGTCGCAAGAGAGACGAATGTAAATAATCTTGCGACGAATTTCCTATACTATCGACGAAAAAAATTTGTAGATAATTTTATGCCATTAGTATGTAATTTTGTACAAAAATAATGGATCTTGGGGACTACACCATGGTCAAGGAACAAGGAACGTAAATTGCACAAGGACTAGACACCGACAACATGGACCTGCGAATGGGGCCAACATTGAAATTTTTTCAAACAATTTATGTATGCACTGAAATTTGTCATGGATAGACTATTGGCACGCCTTAATGATATGGGAGGGTTTCTAGACTCAAATTTGAGTGACATGCCCACTTTCTTCCATCATCAATTCATCATGGAAACCATAAACTCTAATTTTCATATGTTCTAGTAGATATGTTAATGATTCCAAATTTCATATTTGTATTTCACTGAAGGTCCATCTAGCTTGCAAAGTATCAAATTGAGATTTCAAGTTGATAAACCAAATATGAAATGAATCCAAACATCATTTGATATCAACGCAAGAGAGACGAATGTAAATAATGTTGCGATGAATTTTCTATACTATCGACGAAAAAATTTCGTCGATAATTTTATGCCATTAGTATGTAATTTTGTACACAAATAATGGATCTTGGGGACTACACCATGGTCAAGGAATGAGGAACAAAAATTGCACAAGGACTAGACACCGACAACAGGGACCTGCGAATGGGGCCAACATTGAAATTTTTTCAAACAGTTTCTGTATGAACTGAAATTTGTCATGGATAGACTATTGGCATTCCTTAACGATATGGGAGGGTTTATGGACTCAAATTTGAGTGAAACACCGACTTTCTTCCATCATCAATTCATCATGGAAACCATAAACCCTAATTTTCATATATTTTAGTAGATATGTTAATGATTCCAAGTTTCATATTTGTATTTGACTAAAGGTCCAGCTAGATTGCAAAGTATCAAATTGAGATTTCAAGTTTATAAACCAATTATGAAATGAATCCAAGCATCATTTGATATCGTTGCAAGAGAGACGAATGTAAATAATCTTGCGATGAATTTTCTATACTATCGACAAAAAAAATTCATCGATAATTTTATGCCATTAGTATGTAATTTTGTACAAAAATAATGGATCTTGGGGACTACACCATGGTCAAGGAACGCGGAACGAAATTGCACGAGGACTAGACACCGACAACAGGGACCTGCGAATGGGGCCAACATTGAAAGTTTTTCAAACATTTTCTGTATGCATTGAAATTTTTCATGGATAGACTATTGGCATGAATTCACGATATGGGAGGGTTTTTGGACTCAAATTTGAGTGACACACCCACTTTCTTCCATCATCAATTCATCATGGAAACCATAAACCCTAATTTTCATATGTTCTAGTAGATATGTTAATGATTCCAAGTTTCATATTTGTATTTGACTGAAGGTCTAGCTAGCTTGCAAAGTATCAAATTGATATTTCAAGTTTATAAACCAAATATGAAATGAATCCAAGCATCATTTGATATCGTCGCAAGAGAGACGAATGTAAATAATGTTGCAACGGATTTGCTATACAATCGACGAAAAAAGTTCGTCAATAATTTTATGCCATTAGTATGTAATTTTGTACAAAATAATGGATCTTGGGGACTACACCATGGTCAAGGAATGAGGAACGAAAATTGCATGAGGACTAGACATCAACAATAGGGACCTGCGAATGGGGCCAACGTTGAAATTTTTTCAAACAGTTTCTGTATGCACTAAAATTTGTCATTGATAGACTATTGACATGCCTTAACGATATGGGAGGGTTTTTGGACTCAAATTTGAGTGACACACGCACTTTCTTCCATCATCAATTCATCATGGAAACCATAAACCCTAATTTTCATATGTTCTAGTAGATATGTTAATGATTCCAAGTTTCATATTTGTATTTGACTGAAGGTCCTGCTAGCTTGCAAAGTATCAAATTGAGATTTCAAGTTGATAAACCAAATATGAAATGAATCCAAGCATCATTTGATATCGTCGCAAGAGAGACGAATGTAAATAATCTTGTGACGAATTTGCTATGCTAAAGGAATCTCATCTCTTATGGAAGGTTTCCCAACTCTTTGGCATACATCGCGGGCTCTGTAGTATTCCTTAGCATCTTTGTGTAAAGTGGGCCACCAGAGGTCAGTTCTAAGAACCTTCTGTGCTGTTGATTTTCCTACATAATGTCCTCCTACGATGCCTTCATGTGCTTCTGCCAGAATCAATGGTCTTTCTACCTCCATAACACATCTCCTCAAGATCTCATTAGGTCCCATCTTATATCGATGTGCATCTATAAGTGAAAAATATACAACACGAACTACTAATTGTTTCTTATGAATAATTGTATACTCGCGGGGTGCCATTCTTGTAGACAGGAACTGGACTATCTCAGCGAAGTGATCATCCACCTTTCTGATGGCTAGCAACTGTGCATCTGGTAGTGTATCCTCCAAATTGGTAGGTTCCTCTCCACGTTCTAACCTAGACAAGTTATCAGGTCCCTTGTTCATTCTTCCTGGCTTGACCACAATCTCAAAATCGTATTCCTGGAATAATATTAGCCATCTACATATTATTCCCCCCAACACTATCTTGTTGACTAAGTATTTCAACGCGGAGTGATCAATGAACATATTAAAATGTCCTACGCCCAACAAGTAGTGTCTAAAAGTCTGTAGCGTATACACCATGGCTAAACCTTCTCTCTCAGTGGTAGTGTAATTTATCTTAGTTGTAGAGAGATTCCTGCTAGCAAAGGCTAGAGGGTGGTCAATATCTCCTACTCCAAGTTGTGCCAACACTGCTCCTAACGCAATAGATGAAGCATCGACATGGACATGGAATTCCTTACTCCAATCTGGGAACACCAGAATAGGCGCAGTAACCATTTTCTGTTTCAGTGTGTCGAAGCTCTACTGGCATTCCTCTGACCATTTAAATGGATGATATTTCTTTAAAATATTTTCCATGGGTGTTTTTATCTATGCATAGCCCTTGATGAACTTTCTATAGTATCTAGTATGTCTCAGCACAGTGTGCAATTGTCTAACCGAAGTAGGAGGAGGTATATCAACAATGATGGCGATCTTGGAAGGATCTACCAACAACCCATGCTTACATACGATGTGTCCCAACAATACTCCAAAAGGTGAAAAGAAAATGCACTTTTTCGGGTCCATGGAAATCTGGCATTGCCTGCACTTATCCAACATTAGTCTCAAACATTCAATATGATTTTTCAATAAGCTAAAAACAATCCAATAATAAAAATATGCTTCCAAAAATGTATGTAAAATTTCCTTGAATGCTTCGACCACCACCCTGGAGAAGATAGCTAGTGCATTCTTCAGTCTGAAAGGCATCACATTGCACTGGAAAGAACCCCATTCTATTGCAAATGTGGTCTTATGTCTGTCTTCCTTAGTAATTATGATCTAACGATAACCTGAAAATCCATCTGTGAAAGACTAAACTTTTTGTCCTCCTACGTTATCTAACACTTCATCAGTAAATGGTGTAGCGAATGGATCATGTAAACATGTAGAATTTAGTTTCCTCAAGTCTACATAGATTCTGATCTCTACTAACTTCTTATCCTAGACCACCATAGGGTTGATCCATTCTTATTCTTCAACAGGTTCTATGATTCCTACTTCCAAGATTCTGTCTAATTCAATCCTAACTTTATGCTTATACTTGGGATTCAGTCTGTAGGTTCTCTTCTTGATTGGCCTTGCATCTAGTTTCAAGGGGATCTTCATTTATCCCATGGCCCTTTAATTCCCTTCATGTCTGTGAACTTGGTTGGAAACAAGTCCTGGTATTCATGTAGTAATTTTGTAATCTTATCAATAGTGGCACCATCCCAATAATATCCAATGTTTTCCAGCTTAGGTGCTTGCTCCGTTCCAATATTAACTTTCTTGATTTTAATTGGTTGTCCAATGAAAGGTAGTTCAACTCCTGGCCCTTCTATGTCTCTCTGTCCTTCAGTTTCTGCGATGTTCACATTCCTAGGATCATCATCGTCATCAACATTGATATTGTAACAACCCTATAATTTATGAAGAGGTGCAGTCCATTCATCTTCTTCTTGCTCCAAAGGGAGGCTAGGTGCCTCCTCAAAGAATTTCTGTCTTACAACTTGTAAATCCTGATCTACTGTGGGGTACTGGCTTTCAAATAAAAATGTAGCTACAAAATTCTGGGTCATACCATACCAATCTGAAGTGGTGAGGCGCAGCTCCACTTGAAGATACCAATTGATAGGTGTTGTGTCCAAAGTGTTAATGAATTTATGCACCCATTCTTCTTGAGGAATGCTTCTCCAGGATTCCTCACAACTTCGCACATGGTCCTTCAGACATTTCTGACCTGTGTAATGAACTTCACACCCTTCAACTTGGTCTAGAAAGTGCACTGTCATCAAAGTGCGACATTGTACCCACTCCACGATGTTCCTCTTGTGTGTTCCCCACCATCTTGTTGGTGTTTCTTTCAAGGCTTCATCCAGTGCTAACAACCTCTATTGTACTAGTACAATTTCTTCAAATTCCAATAAGAAAGTTTCTAAATGATTTAAACCATCAAATGTGGGCAGGTTACTTTTGTGCCAATCCAACAAAATTCCCTTTTCAATATAGCACATCGTCATGTGGAGACTTCATACATCCTGTTCTGCCAGTCCTCCAATGCTTCTTCCGAGTTTGATGAGAATTCACTCTCACTTCGCCAGCTTAAGTTTTCGTCTACCATAGGATTAATGTAATCATCTTGTCTTGCTGTCAATTTATATATGTTTTCGAGTTCATAAGCACAGTCTTCTTCTCTTATGGGTTCTATGTATCTGCGACCTTCATTGGGATCTAAAGGTGCAATGACCCTAAGGCCATCACCTTCAAATTTCATTCTTATTTTCTTTAAGTCAACCATAGTCGAATTGTTGAAATCCCAATCAATTCCCAACAACGCAGGATAAGGACAACTGTCATCAACTATCTCAATTACTTCGAAGTCTGAAAATATCCTTACCCCATCGATGTCCACAGGGACATGCTCTAGTATTCAAGAGGGGCTTACTGCTTGTTGATTAGCCATCCTAAGCCTGATAGGAGAATAAATCAACTTAGGTTTTCCCATCAGTGCCCAAGTCTGCTTCGTCATAACATTGACTTTTGTTCCCAAGTCGAGAACCACATAATCTATGTCATAGTCTCCAATCTGAGAATTAAGGTGTAGTTCCTTATTTGTCCTTCTCTTTCTAGATACTTTATGTACTACTTTATTCAGTAGGGGATCTACTCTTCCTATCTCCTACTGCCTGATCAAGTATTGTAGTTCTTGCACAACTCTTTCATCCTTAATCAAATTAATGAAACTATATAAGAAATCCATAAGTTTTCTTACCTCTTTTTCGTCTCCGGGCGAGGCAGACTGATCAAGTGCCAGAGACATTCCACATTCTTTCACTTTTGGCTATGCCTTAGATGAAGAAGCTTGTTCTTGTCCAAATTCTCTTCTTGCCTGGTCAGGGGATCAAATTTTGCTCAATTTTCAAAGTGCTCGGAATGCGACAAAAATAGTGCCATTGTGTCTGTCTCGTCTTCCTAATTCTGGCGGTATATTTACTTTGTCAAATGGACGCCGTATGGAGAAGATATCGCAATCTGTTCGCCAAGCCAAACAGGCAAAAAATTTGATGCTGACTGTACCAGTCCGTACAGTCCGTACGGTCTGATGTGGTAGGGCCGTACAAACCATACGATGATGACATGGTAGATGTTGATAGGATGACTATTGACGAATCTGGGAGCGACATGTGTCCTGTAGCTGGTGAATAGTGTGAGGACACGTGGCCCAATCCATGGGCACCACGTGTCACTCGTTTATTGGCTAGTTGGTTTTATATAAAATGTATTGGAGGCCGCGGGGTTCGACCCTCGGACCTCCCCACACAACTAGCGCCTTCGCACGACCGCCCGGCCAATAGGCCACCAATTATTGCTTGTTATGAATGTGGGTTTAAATGTATTTATGTTTAAAATTTTGTATATTAGGCGGGGGGTCAGGCCGGGGCTAAGCCCCGGCCCATGGTTGTTTGAACTTTCATGTGACCACCGTATATTATATGGTGCACGGTTATAATGAATGGCGCGGGGGTTTGAACCATAGCCACTCCATTGTATATGCGCGGGGTTTGAAACATGGCCCATGGTTTATATGTATTGCACCATATGACCCTAACTAGAGCTCGCGGGAGTGGTTACACGGTTTTTAAAATGGTCAACCACCTTTTATCAAAGTGCGAGGTCACATGGCCATATGCCCAGGTGCCGAGGCGGTTAGGGGCTGGCACACCCTTAACCGTCCTACGGTTTGCACCGTTGGTGCGGTTGCGCCCGGTGCTTGGTTTTTGTGCTTAAATGAGCATGTGAGCCAAGTTCAAAGAGGAAGGGTGTGAATTGTAGAACCAAAGACAGCAAGCTTGAAGAGGGAAACTTCCAGGAGGCCTAACTTCTTCGTTTTTCGACCGATTGAGGTGCCGAAAGAGCCCAGACAGGGGTTTTGGGACGCTGGGAAGCCATTGGAGCAGTCAGTTTGTCAGTTTGAGCATTGTAAGACATGTTTTTGAGCACTTTT
>ML783045.1:689659-716598 GCA_009831015.1 Picea engelmannii | reverse complement strand
GATGTGATTCTGTTGGATATATGTGGTATTGTGTTGGGAAGTCCTTATTTGTATGATAGGAAAGCTATTTTCTATCGTCAGGAGAATAAGTATCATTTGTTTAAAGATGGGGTTGAGTATGTTGTCAGAGCTCACACTAAGAATATTAATTTATCAATCATAAATGCAGGGCAAATGAAGAGGTTAGTTAATGCAAGTAAAAACTTTGTTCTCTTAATGATCAAACCTAAAAATGATGTTGAGAACGAAGCATTTCAAGGTTGTGATAATAAGTTAAAATCCAATTTATTTGAAGTTGTTAATCAGTATGATGACATGTTTAAAGAACCTAAGGGAAGAGGAATCCAACATGAAATTCAGTTACAACAAGATTGTCCACTTCCAAATATTGGTATGTATAGAATGTCAGTTATGGAAAATGATGAGATTAAAAAACAAATTCAAGGGTTGTTAGACAAAGGGGTAATTGTGCCAAGTTCTTCGCCATGTGGATCTCCAATTGTGTTGGTTCCAAAGAAGGATGGAACGTGGCGAATGTGTGTTGATTTCAGGGATTTGAACAAAATTACAGTTAAAAATCATTATCCTCTTCCGCGAATTGATGATTTGCTTGATCAATTAAAAGAAACTATTATTCACACAGATCATCAACCTTTGCAATATTTACAATCACAGTCAAAGCTATAGCAAGCTAGGCACTTCATATGGATGGGTTTTCTTCAACAGTTTCATTTGGTTATCAGGTATAAGAAGGGCATTTTTAACAAAGTCATTGATATGTTTTCCAGGCCTATTGTTAGTGCTTCAGTTATTCTTAAGCAGAGTCCTATAATGCATGAAAGTTATGTGGAACAATATGCTTTAGATACTAACTTTAAGGAAGTGCATGAAACTTTGTGCCACTCTAACCATGTTGAAGAATTGGATTATCATGTGCATAATAATCTCTTGTATCATCTTGGCAAGTTGTGTATTCCACAGGGAGTAAGAATCAACATCATAAGAGAAGCGCATTCTTCTCTTATTGCTGGTCATTTTGGTGTAGGCAAGACAGTGGCTAATTTGCAAAGATACTGCTACTGGCCTAGAATGAATGAAAGTGTTTCGTGATATGTTCGAGGATGTTAGTTGTGTGCTACAAGTAAACCTAGTAATCGAAAGTTGGGTTTGTACACTCCACTTCCAATTCCTTCTCGACCTTGGGAAATTATTTCCATGGATTTTGTTGGTGGTTTACCTATGTCGAGAAGAGGACATGATTATCTTTATGTTGTGGTTGATCATTTTAGCAAGATGTGTATTTTGATGCCTTGTACTAAGCAGGTAACAACAGAACAAATGACACAGTTGTTCTTTCAAAATGTTTGGGTGCATTTTGGTTTTCCCAAGTTCATTATTTCTGATCGGGATTCTCGATTTGTTGGAAGTTTTTGGTCGAGTTTGTGGGCACTCATGGACACTAAGCTTAAAAAGAGCACATCTTTTCATCCGCAGACAGAGGTGGTGAATCATACAGTGGTACATCTTCTTCGTGCTTATTGCAGCAAGCATCCTAAGCTTTGGGATGAACATTTACACTACGTTCAGCATGCGTACAATCAAGCTAAGCACTCTTCAACTCAAACGTCGCCATTTGAGTCATGTTTTGGCTATTTTCCCAAGTCACCTTTAGATTTTATCTTTGGGAAAGATATTGTTGTTGATGGGCAATATGATATTGATCGGGCAGAGAAGTTCATTGAACAAATTCAGTCGATACATCAGGTGGTGCAAGAGCAGTTGGAAAAGAGTCAGGCCAAGTACAAAACGAGACATGACAAGCATCATGTTGATCACAGTTTCGAAGTTGGTGATGAAGTGTGGCTTTACATCAGCAAAGAGAGGTTTAAAGGAGAAGGTAAAAAGTTGAAACCAATTCGATATGGTCCCTTCAAAATTGTCAACAAGATTGGTAACAATGCTTTTCATTTAGATTTGCCTCCTTATACGCAGATGTATGCAGTTGTTAATGTTGAGAATTTGAAGTTGTATGAGCCTCCATTGATTGATGATCAAGGAGAGCATGTTCAGATTCCTTCCATAGATGATTTTTCTCCAAAGTATCTAACAGAACTGCAGGAAGACGCCATCCTTAACAGGAGGATGCGAACTTCGAAGCGAGGAAATGTGGAGTATTTGCAAGTTGGTCTTAAAGGGACAAATCCAAGCAAGGCCAAGTGGATTGAGGTTGGAAGGGTGAGGGAACTATACCCTCATCTTCACATAGACTGAGATAGTCTTTTGGAGGTCCAAAAGCTTCCCACTGGGGAGGTGTGATCAGGGGATCAAATTTTTCTCAGTTTTCAAAGTGCTCGGAATGCGACAAAAACCATGCCATTGCATTCGTCTCGTCTTCCTGATTCTGGCGGTATATTTACTTTGTCAAATGGACGCCGTATGGAGAAGATATCGCGATCTGTTCGCCAAGCCAAACAGGCAAAAAGTTTGATGCTGACTGTACCTGTCCGTACAGTCCGTACGGTCTGACGTGGCAGGGCCATACAGACCGTACGATGATGACGTGGAAGATGTTGATAGGATGATTGTTGACGAATCTGGGAGCGACGCGTGTCCTGTAGCTGGTGAATAGTGTGAGGACACGTGTCCCAATCCATGGGCGCCACCTGTCACTCATTTATTGGCTAGTTGGTTTTATATAGAATGTATTGGAGGCCGTGGGGTTCGACCCTCGGACCTCCCCACACAGCTAGCGCCTTCACACGACTGCCGGGCCAATAGGCCACCGATTATTGCTTGTTATGAATGTGGGTTTAAATGTATTTATGTTTAAACTTTTGTATATTGGGCGGGGGGTCGGGCCAGGGCTAAGCCCCGGCCCATGGTTGTTTGAACTTTCATGTGACCACCGTATATTATATGGCGCGCAGTTATAATGAATGGCGTGGGGGTTTGAACCATAGCCACTCCATTATATATGCGCGGGGTTTGAAACATGGCCCACGGTTTATATGTATTGTGCCATATGACTCTAACTGGAGCGCGCGGGAGTGGTTACACGGTTTTTAAAATGGTCAACCACCTTTTATCAAAGCGCGAGGTCACATGGCCATATGCCCAGGTGCCAAGGTGGTTAGGGGCTAGCGCGCCCTTAACCATCCTACGGTTTGCACCGTTGGCGCGGTTGTGCCCGGTGCTGGGTTTTTTCACTTAAATGAGCGTGTGAACCAGGTTCAAAGAGGAAGGGTGCGAATTGTAGAACCAGAGACAACAAGCTTGAAGAGGGAGACTTCCAGGAGGCCTAACTTCTTCGTTTTTCGACCGATTGAGGTGCCGAAAGAGCCCAGACAGGGGTTTTGGGATGCTGGGAAGCCATTGGAGTAGTCGGTTTGTCAGTTTGAGCATTGTAAGACATGTTTTTGAGTACTTTTGAGCAATTAATAATAATGATCCATTGGAAGTTGGACCAGGAGATGTATCCCATAAGAGGGGTGAACTCCTTTATCAATTGCTATGCTTATTTGTTTATGTTCATTGATTATGTTGCTATCTATGTGTAATTTGCATAAGTAATCCTTTAATTTATGTGTTGCAAACTGATCCTTTTTCTTTAAACACATAACATTCACTTGCAATAAGTTTTCAAGTTTTTCAAGTCTTCTTCATTTTTAGATCATTGCCTCTTCAAACATCTGCTTTTCCTTCCTTGGGTCAAACAACTGTGTCTTCTCTGCAACTCTTCTGATCCTTGATTCTTTTGTAGTCTTTTCTGGAGTCACCCTATCTTCTCCTGTAACAACGCCTCCTCTAGTAATAATAACAACTATGGGGTCTTCACCGAGAGGTTCTGCTGATATTAATTATACTTGTTGGTTTCCTCCTCGTCTCTCCTAGAGTTTAGCTAATAGTACTGAGCAATCTTCAATAACATGTTCAAATGAGTTGCAGTAGCTGCAAGTGGTGCAAGGTTTCTGACAGTCTCTTGCCAAGTGACCTGATTGGGCACAATTATAACAAATGATCTGACCTAGACCTCGACCCATGCCTCCTCCTTGTCCTCTTCCTCTGAATCCACCAGGAGGGTTGAATTTTCCTCTTCCTGGGGAATTAAACTATGTAGCATTTCCCTCTTGTTGCATCTCTCCTTGAATCCTATATGTATCTCTTGACCTTTAATGCAAGAGGTCATAAGCCCTACAATCCTTCTCATCGTGCCCCAGACATATTTTTGCATGTAATAGCATTCTCCAGGGTGATGTCTATTTCTATATACCTCGCACCAGGGTAGAGTAACCTGCTTCAAAGGGCTTAGAGCTCCAGAGGCCAAGTATTCATTAAATAGGGGACAATGCTCCTTATCATGGCCCTCTGATTTGCATCTGATACACCATATGTCTTATCTTTTATCTTTTCCCTTTTCTTTCTTTATATCTTCAACCTACAAAGATAAGCTAGTTAGCTTACTCAAAATTTGACTCATACTTGAGCTGGATTCTCCCATAGGGGTTGATTCTATCTTCATGGCGATCTCCAGTGCCTCAGCCTGCGAAGCAACCTTCTGCTGCATCAGAGGAACTCTGATGTGTGGTAAGAGGGCAACAATGAACCATTCCTTATTTTGCTCGTCTGGAATCTGAAAAATCAAACGACCTATTAAGGTCTTAAACCTCTGATCAAACTCCCAAACAGGTTCAACTACTCTCTGCTTGATTTCCTTTAGTTTTGTAATGCACTGGGACTCCGACTTGGGTTTCTTGAATTCTGCACTCAACGCAATCTTGATATCGTTCAGCGGTTTAGGTTGTGCAACTCCTTTAACAAACTTCATGTACCAGCTCAGTGCACAGTCTCTCAAGGTGGTACTAAACTGAGCTCTCTTAAAAAATTCGTCATTAACTTGCTTGATACTCCATTCAGCTTCGCATAAGAACCAGTGTTGATCAAGATCTTCAGATCCATCTCCTCTAAAGATAGGTAGCCTCATTTCATCTACCATAGATCTTCCTAGGTTTCTTGTTTGATTATGTACTGAACTAGTGGTAACAGTGCTCTAAGTGCTCTGATAACTCTGACTACTCTAGTTACTTAACGCTGCTAAAACAACAAGAGGAGTAATAATACTTACTTCTACAGTTGGCGCAGTCAATGAAGTTTTTTATTCTTCTCGACAAGGTTCTTCAGTATTCCTCTCCTCTATCCTAGAGAAATCTGAATACTCCTCGTTCAACAACTCTTCTTCTTCCCCACTATAGAACTCTTCATCCTATACCAGTGGTTCGTGACACTGCTAAAAAACGTTCACTAGAGGAACCTCTCTGAAGGTCCTGCCACTGTGCGTATGTCCAACCTTTGTGTCACTCTCACTGTCTGAGTTCTTGAACATTATCTTTTCAATCTGACCGATTATTGTATCTTCAAGATGTTCTTCTCATGCAATAGCATCTTGATATTCAACTTCAAAAAGTGTAAAAATTCTCCCCTAGGTCCCTTAAAGAAACATCTATCTACTTGGCTATATGACTCTACTATGTCAATAGAAAACTCGGTAATGTACCCTCTGATAGTATTTTCACACTAGTGATCTACTTCTCTTGACACGACGTTACCAACTCACTTGACCTTCTTGATCAGTGCCGATGTCCAAACCACATGTGATCTAGATCTGATTTCAAACTGGGTATCTGCTAATCTGGCTAACCACTCGTATAGATCCTTATGAAATCCTCCAAATAAAATCTCATGTATATCAGTAAAGATATACCTTCCCAACCACTCCTCTATACTAAGGCTAGGGTTCTTGTTCTGAGCTCCAGCGAAGTCCCTCTCTTGTTATTCTATCCACTTATGAATCTCTATCCTCGATGGAAACAACCTTGACATTCCCTCAAGAATATATCGGTCTCGACAATGGAACCATTTTTTGGCACAGGGGCAGACCTAGGGTTCAACTCTAACAACGCACCAACAAACCCTAACTACTGTCCCTTTCAAAAACACCCGCGGAGAAGATGTAGTCTCACCCGAAGTAGCAATGGGGGGTTGCAAAACACAAGTGTCTACAACCAAAGGAAATGCAAAGTGAATCCAAAACAATGACACACATCAAGTTAGTTATCCCTTACCGTATTTAAGCTTACTCCACAAGTTATTTCTCAGATCCAACACAGTAATGTAATAACAGCATATCGAATGGAAAATAACACAACATCGATCACACAGAACAACAAGATATATGTGGTTCACCCTCTCCCTAGGGATACACCCACAGAATTGTGTTTCTTGATATATTATATGAAAACATACAGTTCTATATGCGCACTTAGCTATAGATATCTTTCTCTTTCTCCCTTCCCTCCCTTTGCACCCAGCTGCAGGGTTAATCTTCGCACCCAATTGAAGATCTTAAAATACTAGAATACTCTTACACACAATACTTCTCTCACGCATGACAATAATCACAAATCCTTGACCAACGACGACGAACCCCTCTTCTCTCATCTAGATATTTATTTATACATTACAATGACTCTCAGACAACCTTTGATGAAAGTCTAAGTGTCAAAACCCTAGATCCCAAAACCTTAGGTGTCTAGAACCCTAGGTCCACTTGACCCATATTTTCAGGGCTTCGCCAGCCTATCTTTCCTTCTTTCCCACAAGGTGCTCTAAAGCATCCGTTGGCGGCTTTTTTCATTTGTTGATTTGTCCACGATCCATCTTCTTTGTTGATATGTCTTCCTTGATATTCTCATTCAAAGGCTTCGATCCTTCTTTTCTTCTTCTTTGACCACTTTGACCCATTCTCAGTCAATGTGCCTTCCGTGCAATTCGTACTTTGTCTTTTCTCTTCCTTATTCTTCTCTTTGTTCCTTAATCCATAACCAAGGGCCAACAAGGCTTCAATCTCTTAAATTCTTCTACTCCTATGCACTAAGCTACAGAGCCAAGCTCCACACTAGACAGGGGATCTACGCACTAAGCACCAGATCCACCTTCCCAAAAATCAGTTCAAAGCATAGATCCAATTCCTCTATCAAGCACATAGCCTTACATACACAGTCTGTTGCACTAAACAACACAAAACTACTTGCACTTAGCCTTGCAAGCTATCCACTCCTTTCTACATTAAATTCTTACTTATTTATACTTTTACATTTACAAAAAGGCCTAATCATGGGTAAACCCATGGGACAACATCCCATAACCCATTACAAAACCCTAACAACCCCATGTTGGTCCACAAAACAAGTGAGATCCCATGATCTCATCTCCGCCTAGGCACTCCATCTTCGACCAGCCTATCGAAGTCCAAAAAGTGGTCAAACATGACCAAGATTTCCTCAAAACTTGGTCGAGGGCCAACAATCACCACTTGGAACTGCTTCAAATATTTGGGAATGCCAATTTTCCTAAGCACTTATGGTTATACATCCTGGCAGGAAGTTATTGACAAATTTTTTGCAAGAATACAAAGTTGAGGAGGCCATTGGCTGAATCCTGCTAGGAAATCAATACTTCTCAAATCGGTACTTTCTTCCCTCTCTATTTTTCAGTGTTCAGGTCTTTTATCCCCCAAAGGCACTATGGAAAAAATCTCTAGAGCGCTTCAAAGTTTCCTTTGGACTGGAGGGAAAAAAAACACCAAAAAATTCCACCTTCTGAATTGGAAACAAGTTTTTCAACCCCTCAACAAAGGTGGATTTGTTATCAGGGACCCAACTCTAATGATCACTTCTTTGGGAGAAAAACTTGCTTGGCGTCTAATCATAGGAAATGCATATTGGTGGAAAACAACTCTTCTAGCCAAATACTTCAACACCTCAAGGTTGCGTTGTCTTGCCGGCCCCACTCCCCCTCTTCCTGATTCTTCGATTTGGCGACTCTTAAAAAATGCCTCCTCTCTTATCAATTCCAAGCTCTCCTGGGCCCTAGGAAACATATCACATATAAACATTTGGACTCATCGTATCCTAGATCGTGAACCCTTGAATAGTCTAGTTTCTCTCCATCCTCTAAAAGACTAGTGATACTCAGAGGGCCTCTTCGTCCTTAAGGATTTCTACCAATGGAACTATGATGGGGACTAGACTAACCGGAAATTGCCAAACACCCTTGAACATCTTAGACCTTTACTCTCCACCTTCTTCAACAACCTTTCCAGATGCGCTCCCTCCCGACTTTCCTTATCCGATTCTCGTAGCTAGGGTGAAAAACAAATTATGTCAAATCCAGCTACACATTCTTTCTGTTTGAATCCCAGGGACCCCCAAACTCCAAGATCTTGAAATAAATTTGGTTCGATCCCTCGCTGCCTAAAGTAAAAAAAAATTGTTGGTTGTTGGTTCATGGAAAAATTATAACAACAGAAAACCTTCTAAAACATGGAATACAAGGGCCATCACGCTGCCCCGTTTGCCTCTCGGCATCTGATTCCATTCTCCATCTCTTCCTAGAGTGCCCCTACTCTTCCCAAGTTTGGAACCTCATTTACCTCCCTCTCTCTAGCCCCCCCTCCTCTTCCCTGAGAACTGGAATGATATTTTCATCTCTTGGAATCAAAGATATGCTGGCATCTTCAAAAATAAGAAATAGTTCACTCTCCTTTGGAGGCAAGTCCCCAAATTTGTCTGTTGGGAACTCTAGCTTGCTCGCAATCAAGCCATTTTTCGCGAGAAGCTTCCCCCATTACATAGCATTTTCGCTAAAATATGTGGATTAGTTTTTGAAGTCTTCACAATCAAAGAAATTAGATATGATATGGCAGGCATTTTGGAACAGAGTGAAGAACATTGGATCAAATACATCCTGGGACCCTCTTCCACACCCCTCTCTTTTCCCTCACAACGAGAAATTAAAAGACATAACTGGCAACTCTGTCTCAGCAACAATGACTTTTATCAATGGCAAAGACAACAACACACTTCTCTTCTTTTCTTTGATGGAGTTGCAACAGGTAATCCAGGGGCAACATATGCGGGGGGAGTCATCTATGACTCCAATGGACAAAAGGTAGCAGATTTTTCCTAGGGTTTGGGAAAAGCCACCAATAATAGAGAAGAAACTCTAGCAGTGTATATGGGTCTCAAAATTTCACATTCAAGAAGCATCCAAGCCCTCATAGTGATAGGGGACTCTGAGATAGTTATAAAGGATCTCCTTGGAATTTCAACCAATGCCACTTAGCCCTCCAATGGTCTTCGCACACAAAATAATTCTTTGAAACAACACTTCCCTAGAATCCACTACTTCCACATCCTCCATTATCAAAATACATCATCCAACCGCTTAGCTAAATCAGCAAAATCTTTAGAACATGATCAACTCTTTATTAATCAAATCTCCTCGCATGTCTGAATCCCTTAACAACCATTAGTCTCGTCGTATCCCCTCCATAAACCTGGACCTAGTCCTTTCGAACTATAACATAGTTCTACCCCCCCTCCCCCCCGATTCCCCTTCCCCCCTCCCCCAATATCCCTTCCACCTCTACCCCCTGCCCAACCCCCTCCCTCTCGGGACCCCTCCTCCCTCACTTGTCATTCAGGCCCCCCCTCTTGGCACGCGGCTCCCTCCAGACCACGTGTCCCCGTCCCTTCTCCCCATGCCATCCCCTTAGCCTCATGTCCTTCCTATTAATCTCACGATGCTTGACTCGTACTCTATGACTCCCTACCTTATTCCCATGGTGTCACCTCCCTTGTTCTTCCCTGTGCAAACTCTAGTCAGCTCGTGGGTGGTCTCGGTACCTTGTTCCATCAATTGTACACCATTTCTTCCTCCCTCGCAATTATGGCTCTTCCTGCTTTCTTTCAGTGCCAATACATTGAAACACAGGGTGCTCCACTTGCAACTCAGTCTGATTTCTTACCCTGCTTATCCTGTCTACTTTCTTCAATTCAACAACAATTTTTAGATCAACCCGATACTGTGTCTTTCCACCAACATGTGGAGAAGATCCAGAGCTCCTTTCTCTTGCCCAACGTGTGTCTCAGAGGAACTTCAGGAGAAGTTTTTCTCACTATGTGTGAATGTCAGACGAGCGGAGGAGCTCATAGACTCTAGGCATCGAGAATTTCAATGAGAAAACTAGGGGTTGCAAGAGGAATTGGAGAATCTGTAGGCTCAACTGCACCAACAAGAATTGCGGCACAATCAGGAACTTGCAATTGCACTTCGAGGAATTAACATAAATACAAGGAAAATTGGAGCAGTTTCTCAGCTATTAGAAAATCCTTTAAATCATCCTCAGTAACTAGTGAACTCTAATGACTCAGTCGGGTCAAGGCTCCCTTCAACCTTCCATTCAGTTGTTAGTAATGAACATCCCTCCCCTCCTCCTGCACCAGAACTAGTTCCAGTCTGGCCGAACCCAATTGAAGGAATTCATCATTCAAAGGTGAATCCAATGGGGCATCCAGCAGATCCACAGGAGGATTCAATGTTTTGTCAAAATCATTAGTCAGGTTTTTCAATGAAATGTAATTTTTTGTTAATTTTGCACATTTTTGTAGCCATTTTCACATGGAAAAATAGTAGTTCATTTTGGATTGGTTGCACCAACATATTTAGTATTCAAAAGACAGTTAGTTTTTCAGGAGAGGAGCAGAGATTCCACTACTCTTCCATATGTATTTTCTGGAAAATTTTACTCTTTTTTAATATATAAAACCCCAATCGTTTTTGTTAAAAAAATCATTGTTTCAATTTTTAATGGATAAATTTTGTTTATATATTGTTAGTATGTAGTTATATATCTAGTAGATTGGACTGAACTTGATATAAGTACTAGTAAATGTTTTTTGTAATATCTAGTATTTTGTTTTTGGATGATGGCAGTTTTGAAATGGTTGAGTTTCTTGTAGCCACTCTGAGTATAGGTTTGTTGTGTGATTTTGTATATTTTGATACTCTATCAGACTGGCTCTTTTTACTTTGGGTAAGCAGTGAAAGATGTTTTCCTGAGTGATGTTGGACTGCCTTTTTTAGGCTAAGGTCTTTGTTTGACATGTAAATTGCACTCTTTGATTCTCTAAAGAAATAGCAAGAGAGAGCTTTTTTTTTCATGAATAAAAAAACCTCTGCTAGTTTGAATGATGGATGAACCCCTGAAATGATTCATGTTATGCACTTCTTTTATTGCATTTCTACCAATGCTTGTTGCAATTGCGTTGTTTCATTGTTTGAAAAAGACAACATTTCCATTAGAGATGTTTTGTTGCTACTTTTAAATGTTTGTATTTTTTTTGCATGATGGTTAAACCACATGCAGAGCAATTATATCAACAAATCAATGGGAAAAGGAAAATGCCTTCATGTCAACAAAGCTTGCAAGGTTGTAGTACAATCTCATGTTAATATTGATATTGATCATGATGAAGTTGACGAGCATGTACAAGACATTAATAACGGTGTTGAATTTGAGGTAATAAAATTGTTGTTGTGATAGTTAATCTATCCCAATGTTCTGTCATAATTTGTCATGCTTAAGATGTTATTTTTTACTAAAATTTATAGCTTGCAATATTATTTACCTGATATTATTTGAATGGTAAATGAAGATAAATTATAAAAAATTAGCACTAAAAGGTAAAGGCCATCTTGACAACAAAGCTCTCAAAGCTAAAGTTCGACATCATGATGACAATTATATTGATAGTGATGATGATGAATACAACAAGTATGTACAGGACATTCATAGTGGTGTTGAACTTCGATAGGTGAGTGCAATAATATGCTAACAATTAGAATATAAATGTTGTAATAGTTAATATGTCCCAATCTATTTATGGATCCATGCTTTATGATCTCAACCCCCCATTAAATTATATGATTTGAACGCTCAATGATAGACTTTTCAGCTCATAAAAAAAAATCAATTTTTCTTGAGATTAAATGATGTTTTGTTCTGAACCATGATTATTGTTGTTGCTTGTATTGATCCAAGGATAAGTTGGCAATTCCTTATCTAGTGATTGAGGGATATATGCAAATATTTATAGGGATAGAATGCTTGTTGTTAGGAGTTCTCCATGAATGAGACTATTGAATCCTCAATATGACTAGGGTGGGTACTTTGACTAGGGAGACTTCTAGGGGACCCAATTTTCTCAATCCAGACATCCTCAAAGTAAAGAGATTCATTTCGGGAAAGACATATTTTTTTTCTTCTAACTATTGTCATTTATTGTAGAATGTAGGAGCTCTTGTTTAAAATCTTGTGTGTATTGCAACTTTATAGTGAGTTTCCTTTCACGGTGTCATAGCCTATATGGAACACAAGCCTGCTCTTGTATATCAAAATAATAATTTTAGTTTTCCAGCCTAGCCTGTGTTGGTAGGGTTTCTTAAGAAAATTCAGAGTCCAATGGGGTTTTGTAGTAGTAAATAAATCTACATTGATTTTGAGCTAGCAAATATCTAGGATTAAAAATAGTTATATGTTTATTAGGCACTCACATTTTCGTGATGGCTTGGGAAGTTTAAACTAGATGCTTATGAATTTTGGATCATCACAATCTATTTTTTAATGATTTTACTCATGACAATGTTAGTGGTCCCAATCTATTTGTTAATGATTTTACTCATGACAATCACAGTGATCCCAGACATTGTCCAAATCGCCCTCCTCAAAAGGATTCAATAAAACCACTTGAAATGGATGTGAACAGTAAAATCCCATTAATCTATCTTTGTATGTCGTGAAGAGAGGGCATGCCCTATTTCTATGGATGACAGCATCATCCCTATCCTACAAAGAACCTATATCCAATTCAGAGCATAATTTATACTATAGTTTGGTTGGTACAAAAGCCAACTCCAAGTCGAGTGAATCTATGCAACTAAATAAACCTCCACATAACTCATTTCCAATTTGGGTTCCTACTCATTAGTTTAACTTGAATTGTTTATTTGGGAAAATCCCAACTCCAATATAGGTTATATATAGCTAAAAATATATATGTATGCACCCTATCCAATCCTAGTTATAAACTAGGCTATGGATTGGTTTGTCCATGTGAATCCAAACTCCAAGATGAATTATGTACAACTAAACAAATCTTTAAGAAAACCATCTTCAATTTGAATCTTTTTTCAGTATTATAGGTTGGTTTATTTTTTTACTGCAATTGCAATCCTCTGTAGCCATACAATTTTCCATAGAATCCATCTCCAATTTGGGTGTTGCACAGCTGTTGGTTGGTTCATTTGTTTTCCATTTTCTAACTCTATTTGAGTACCATACAGCTAAGCAATTATGTATAGAACCTCGCTATAATTTGGTTTTGGTTCTCTATACAACTAAACAAGACCCTATAGGACCCAATTCCATTTGCAAATTACTACAAGTATAAATATCCAAGTAAGAGTTGGGAAATATACAAATAAGTAAGCATGTGTCATTGTGGTGTGATTTTTTTAGCTTTATACAAAAGGAATAGAAATTGGAATATTTTTCTTTTGATAATCTTGTAGGACACAAATAAGAGTTGGAATGTATACGAGTGACTAACAATACCTCATAATGGAGTAATTTTCAAGTTTTTAGTTGTATAGGATCTCAATCAATACTGTCACTGAGAGTTTCTAAGTCTGCAAATACACCACATAATAAAATATTGTTGAACATACATTCAAACTACTGCATAAAGCAGTGGGCCAAGCTGTCTAACAACTATGATAAAAACCAACTATGTCATTTTTTGCAAATATCTTGGTGGCCACCGTGTGAAGCTTCATTCCATCTCTTTCAGATGGACATATCCTTCTATTTTTTCATCATAAGGAAGAGGCATGTTTCTTGTGACCTTTATAATATTTACATTTGCATCTCCTGATCTGCTTAATTTAACTCCATGTATTATATATAGTGAATGAATCCGCTCAATCCCCACGAGAGCAATGTCATACAGATCCAACACCTTTACTTTATCACCTTCTTGGAGTTTATGATCAACACATTTCTGCAAAAAAAAAAAAAAAAAATACACATTAAATTGAGATATGAAAAATGATAAAACAACAATTATATTCTAATATTTATCACTCACCTCGAGTTTGGTGCCACTATGAATGTGTTGCACATGGTTGTCAGGTTCAACATGATCACTACCAATATTGAAATCATGTAGTTTTCTTGTTGCTTTGCTATAACTCTGTATGTGGTTTCATCATGCAAAAAAAAATATGAATCAAGGAATGCAAGCTATAATATTTTATCCAAAAGAACATGTTAAGCATGAATAATGAAAACACATTGGGACATGTGTCATGATTTGAAGAGTTTGAAATGTTGTTATAGCCTGTGATATTTTCACCAAGCCCTTGTTGCCATCCTTAGTTAATATTGTTGTGTGGTGTGGCTTTTAAACACTGAAATATGTCTAGTTCCTCAAATGAACTTTATAGGAAACATCCTAAAAATGATAACAAAAGATTGATCCTGCTAAGGAATTATCTCGAGGGGAAAACCAATGTATTATTTAGCCTTGACTAAAACTAAACTAAAACTTGTCCAAGCTTGACCTAATTTGGGATGAGCTTCATGGAAATTACAGACTTATAGTATTTTATTTCAACAGAAAAGTGAATCCATTTCAGTCACAGTGTGAAAGTGTCCCAAAGAAATTGTCCAGTGAAATTGTATTCCACATACAAACATCAGGGCTCATTTTACAGTTCATATAAATTGCAATATTATATGTTTAATTTGATTTTCTATTTTTAATTAATATGATCATTTTGCAATACTACTTTGACATTATATATATAGTCATCTTGTATTAGTTTATTTTTAATGATGGTGTTGAATCAATCTTTTACCTTTTATTTTATGTTTTAATTTAAGTTTAATATAATATGTTTATTTATGCCTTACACAATTTATGTTATTCAATAAATTATTCATCTCATATAAATGGACATTTACTACTAAACTATAAATCAATGAATACAAATGACTAATATATTTCTAAATGACAACAATTTATAATTTCAATGACTAATACATTACTAAATGACAACAATTAATAATTACAATGACTAAATTTAATACCAATTGATGGAAATCATTGAATACAAATGACTAAATTTATTACTTGTTGACGACAATAAATAACTACCATGACTAAATAAATGACCAGCTAATGACAATAAATGACTAAATATACTACTATTTGACAGAAAATGATAATTGAAATGACTAAATATATGACTAATAGATAGAAATCAGTGAAACAAATGACTAAATATATGAGTAATGGACGGAAACCAGTGACACAAATGACGAAATATATTACTAATCGACGGAAATCAGTGACACAAATGACTAAATATATTACTAATGGACGGAAATCAATGACACAAATGACTAAATATATTACTAATGGATGGAAATCAGTGACACAAATGACTAAATACATGACCAGTTGACAGATCAGATGACTAAATAAATGACCAGTTGACAACACAGATGACTAAATAAATGACCATTTTTCAACAATACATAACTAAATAAATGCCTAAATTTATGACCAAAGTGACCAACCAGAACAACCAATAAATGACTAAATATTTTTAATCATTTATTTGGTGGTGTTATATATGACCAACAATAAATGACCATTATTCATGTGACTAGACTTAGTCAGTTTTTTATTCACAAATTTCTCTTTTTCTACTAGTGGAATGCATATTCTACTACCTTCACTCACATGTAGCAGTAAGAAACTTGTGAACTAATTAGTGGACTTATATACAAGTGGCACAAATCTTACAAAGAAGCAAATATAGAACTAGAGATACAATGTGTAAAGGTGAACATTGTAACCGACTGAATGTTTAGCTGTCATTACTCAAGGATGGATTTGGGCATTTAAGTTATGGTTGAACTCAACACCAATACCGTGTATATCAAAATGGATGAACTCAGAATGCCCCCACCACGCCAATCGTGTGTATATCTACCTCATAGCTTGTGCTAAAATTGTTGCCAACTTCACAATCAATACCAATAGATATGCCAAAAGGCAATGAGTTCAGTCCAAACATTGTACATAACCCTCATCGTTCACAATATGAAGTTGATTCTTGAACTCACTGGGAGAAACACTAATTCTATGTGATCGCCTTTGGGTTGCAAGGGGCGATGGGGATGTGAAGAGAAGGTGTACAGACTTGCTAAGGTGTGAAGAGAAGGCATACAAACTTGTGGGTGTGAAGAGAAGGTCCAATTAGAGTTTTTGGGTGGTGTGGAAACGTGGTGTAGCATTGGTCCTCAACAATTAGGGTTTCGTGTAATCATTGGTCATGAGGAATGTTTTGGATATATTTTTGAGAGTGATCAATGAGGGGCAGAAGGAGAAAATGGTGGGCAGTTATGTGAATTAGGATTTTGTGTATTAGGGTTTTTCATACTAGAAAAAATGGTGGAGGGTTTTGCATAATGGAATGTATACTAGTTTATAAGCAAGACAAAGAATCGACTAGAGTGTTAGAGAACATAGGGACATATAGGAAGGCATTTCTACACACCGAGGGAAATAAAATTACAAGAGGGATAATTTAGATAACTTGCACTCTGATACCACTGTCAAACCAAGTATGACAGAAAATGTAACTCCACTCACTTGTGATTTGCATTAACATGATAGGTTAATAAATACAACGTAAATGATTGTTGGTCTTCCCTATTGGGTGACTCTTCGTATCACATACGACTCTTCATATTTACAATAATGGTACAAGTAACGCAATCGCAAGGATTACATGTCCAACATATATAATTAAATTAGATGTAGAGATAATTTAATAAAAAAAAATTAATTATTTAATTTTATGGAAAGAAGTAAAATGTAATTTATAGTTAGATGTGATATTTATATTTAACTTCACATTATGTTTCTCTTTGCTTACATTATATTGTCACATGTTAGAGTTAGAGTTATGTTGTATTGTAAGTTTATAGTATATTATATGTTGGATTGTGTATATATATATATATTCCATGGAAAAAAGCGTAATTTTATTCCATGGAAAAAAGCGTAATTTTATTCATCCAGGGAGACAAAATTACATTCTATAGGTGCTATTTCACTTTCCATCTGTAATACCGATGAATCAAACTTTTGTCAGTAGAAGAGAGTATGTAGTATTACGAGATATACAAAAACATGGGGATCATATAGGTTTTGAGGACATGTACATGCCAATCTAGTGAGAAAAAGTCCAGCCGCAGCCAAAAAAAACCATAGATATGTATATGCCAAAATTAGCAGTATAGAAACAGGATAACATTGTCCAAAACAACAAGGATAGTAGTGTTGATACTTACAGATAGTGCAAAATGGGAAGCTACAGAAGAAATTAGTCTGCGGCCTCTATGAAAGGACAATGGAAATAATCATATGTGACTTCCTACAATTCTTCATATATATATATATATATATAATTTTAAACCACTCCATAAAGCATTATACATGTACATGTTTAGATTTTTTTCTTGTTAATCACCTTTGTCTCAAAATAATAATAATAATAATAATAGATATGTATATGCCAAAATTAGCAATATAGAAACAGGATAACATTGTCCAAAACAACAAGGATAGTAGTGTTGATACTTACAGATAGTGCAAAATGGGAAGCTACAGAAGAAATTAGTCTGCGGCCTCTATGAAAGGACAATGGAAATAATCATATGTGACTTCCTACAATTCTTCATATATATATATATATATATAATTTTAAACCACTCCATAAAGCATTATACATGTACATGTTTAGATTTTTTTCTTGTTAATCACCTTTGTCTCAAAATAATAATAATAATAATAATAGATATGTATATGCCAAAATTAGCAATATAGAAACAGGATAACATTGTCCAAAACAACAAGGATAGTAGTGTTGATACTTACAGATAGTGCAAAATGGGAAGCTACAGAAGAAATTAGTCTGCGGCCTCTATGAAAGGACAATGGAAATAATCATATGTGACTTCCTACAATTCTTCATATATATATATATATAAAATTTTAAACCACTCCATAAAGCATTATACATGTACATGTTTAGATTTTTTTCTTGTTAATCACCTTTGTCTCAAAATAATAATAATAATAATAATAATATAGAAGCATATATATTGACGCTAATTGTTCCTGGAGTATGACCTAAAATTGTTTTTTCTTTGAAAAGAGTTCATCTTCCTTGGACATAAGGAACCAGGTTAACAACCCAAGACCTAGAGGTATATGGTAGGAACAAAAGTTTGCCCCCTTACAGACCACCAATGGGTTATTTCAAGTGGCATGGTTTTCCTTGAATAACGGTGATGAATCAACCCACATTCGTATATAGCAACCAGTGATGGTCGCCCCCACTACTAGTTGACATGCTAAGTTATGATAGGTTTTCCCACTGAGGAAAATATATATCTATTGATGCAAATATTTACTAATATTTAAAGGGACATACTTCACCTATTTGTCTTGTCAAAACTTATTGTGTGAATTTGTGAAGGTTGGAAATTAAAAACTAAGAAGTGCAAGTTCATATTATCGTTTGTGTGTGTGTGTGTGTAATAAAAATAAAGGAGAGGACAATTTGACGATGCTAAGTTAATTCTTATCCATAAGTATGATTTTGTAGTGACACTAAGGGGCACAATGAAAGTGCCTCTCGTTTTCACTACCTCATATGACCAACCAAAGCATTGCTAAGAACCCATAAATGTGGGTCACTATGGGTGAGGAACTAATGACTTACGTGATGCCAAACAAATGATTTCATAAAGAGGCAAAAAAGTTTTAAGTTGTTTTGGTGTTTTTGTATCTTAAGTAGAGATCAATGATGGTTCCCATAGATTATGTGATAGGTGTTAAAAAAAATTAGGTTGTTATTATTATGTTTATTTATCAAGGAATTTGAATCTAGGATAGTGTGAAGAAATCAAATTCTCATGCGTTTTTACTCAATAAAGTTGTTTTTAAAACCTCATCATTGTATAACAATGTCTTCTATCAACTTAGCTTGAATATTCACATTTTTTACTATTATTTTGGAAAGTGGATATATATCGTTGTTGGGTTCGTATTTTGACTGTTTTATTGCGATGATTGAATCCTTTTTGCACCGATATTATATATGCTAAGAGTTTCAAAGGTTTTTATATTGATTTATCATGGATTCACATCAAGTATGTCTAATTGATGTTTCTACAATGATTTTGATCTCAATTCAGTTTAGTTTGATGTTTACAAGGATTTAATGCATGATCTGTGTGTAACAGGGAAAAATTGTGGTATGATCCTCCATTTGATACTTCATCTGACACTTCATCCAGCACCCCATCCGATACGCGATCCAACACTCCATCTGACACACGATCCAACACTCAGAGCACAAAAGAGTTAGCAGTTGGTGCATTGGCGGCTTGTGGTGGACGAATCGGCGATCTGGGTTTTGTGCTCCCTCGTGGCCTCCAACTACAGAGCTCATTACACCTCAGATTGGGCAGTTATGTTGATCGTTGAATGGTTCATGGATTTTCTAGAAGTTAAATTTGTTAGCAACTCATTTAATGAATTTGCCATTTTTAGAGGAGGTCGACCCTTCCAGTGGTCGACCTCTCGAACTATAATTTACCTATAAATACAACTAGTGGTAGTAAGACACCAAACACAAATTTTAAGAAGAATTTCATTGTGTAATTCAGACATTTCTTTGCAAACTTGTGTTCCAAACTTCATTTTTAATTAATGACATAATCATGTTGAGTTAAACTTGTGTTTTGTTGTTGGAGAGTAGCCACGACCTGCTGGGGGGGCCACCAGTGGTTTGGGTGACTGTATAGATAGATATATCGTGTGTTTTATTTTCTTAGTTATAATTCCTATTTGTTTCCTTGTTGTATGTGTTTTTCAGTTTCAGTTACTGTACATGTTAATTATAAATTGATTATCTAATTTGTTTTTCCTTAATTGCGGATTGTTTGAAGGAGCTGGTTAATTATCGTAATGTGTATTTTCCTTCTTAGCTATGAATCATCCTATGGGATACTAATTTAGATAGTTGTGTTGAAGTCTTAATTAGTTACTTTGGTTTTGGTAACTGAAACAGAGAATTAATTTAGACAGGGCATTAGTGTAAATAGAGTATTAGTTTAAGATTGTTTGCAAGATTTGATAGATTAGTAGTTTCAAGTTTTGATAGCTTTAATTGCCATTTCAAATATTCTTTGTAGATCTATTTTGTTTATTGATTTTGCCTAGTTAGTATGATAGGATAGAAATAGATTTTGGATTATGATCTCTAAAAGAATTTTAGTTGATTTTGGATATGATTCTTAATGATAGTTTAGTTCATTTTAGATTATGAATTTTAATGAAGTATCAGTTATAAATTTGAGTTGTAGGTTTGCACAGAGTGTTTTTATTGTCATTTTAAGTATGAATTTGAATTAAAATTTTTAATTAAGTGTTAAATTATGAGTTTATGAGTTTATGGCTTTGCTTGAGTTAGTGATTTTAATAGAGTACTTTCCAGCAGTTATGTGATAGAGTGAATGATTGATGTTGAATATTTTCATAGTGAGTTTTTCTTTAAGAATAGAGTTCAATATAAATAATTTCTTTTTAATGATAGTTTTCTTTATTAGTTCACTGCCCATGAACATAGGTTGTTTTTATTTATTAACTTAAAATAATGAATTTATCATTCCTAGTTGTAGATTACTTTGTAAATTTAAAGTAAAGGTCTTCATTCTTTGAGTTTATTGGCATTAGATTAGATTAGGCAAGGCTAGTCTAGATTAGAGCTCTAGACCTGCATATACATTGCTGGCACCTCGAACCTTACGAACCCCGGGTTGACAATTTAATGTCGAATTAGGTAACATATATTTCACTAGACATTTTTGGCGTCGTTGTTGGGGAGGTTCTAAAGGGATTAGAGCTTAGATAGGTAGGTTGCCTTTAATTACACAACAAGGGGAGGAGAAACTTTAAGACGAGAGGTAAGAACCTGTGCATCCATTTTAATGGGTCGCTCCAAAGCCTTGTTGTTCCCTTTCCTCGAGAGTGTTTACTTTTTCTGCAAGTTCGCTTACTTTTCTTAGTTTTTTTACTTTCCCGCAATTTAGTTTTCCTTCCAGTGTGCTTATTTTACTGCAATAGTGTTTTATTTTATGTCTTTTATGCAAGTTTTATTTCTTTCATGCAAGTGTGCTTCTATTTCTCAAAGTGTCTTTATTTTTCCTTCCAGTGTGTTTAATTTCGTACACGTGTGAGTTTGATTTAATTCTTGCAATTGTATTTTATTTTATGCTTTCATTTCTTTCCTATAAGTGTGATTTATTTTATGTAAGCGTGGCGTGTTTGGTTTGTGCAAATCTGCTTTAACTATGTCTTTCATCTTTTATGTAGTTGTGATTAAAAACTTCAAAAAATTATAATAATAACAAACTTTTGGATGTTTTAAACCCTAGACACTAATCCCTATGTGAGGTAGGACCCATCAACCAACAAAATGAATTTGAAGGTGACCATTAGTTTGGGAGAACTCTCTCAAATCCTAGCAGCAGCTGGGATCTCTTCTTTTCAGGAAGAACACATCTTGACAATAGTCAAGAAATTGTCTACCTATCCGGAAATATTAGAAGAATCAAGGTCCCATGAGCTACAAAATGATTTTCCTTGCCAAACTGTGAAGGAAGCTCAAAAATTATGGACTACATTCGGTGGAGAGAAATCACTAAGACCTGAGATTAAGGAGTTCTCAACATCCATCTCAGCAGATCCTTTATGTACTTCAAAAATCAATCATCGAGAAGAAGAGGATCTGCATAGAATGATGAAGGAGAGCACAGACATTATTGTTGATGAACATCAAGATTACATTGAAATTTGGTTTCAAGAGGTCATCGGGCCACAATACTATTCTCTTCTTCAAAACCTTCTGTTGCCAAAACAAGTAGGTTGGTTGGTTCTTCATATCTAGGTAATCACTGCGGTAAATTTTTCATATGTGGATATGGATATGTTTCTTATCTTGCTTCGCACATGGTTACATTAGAAAAGTTATTACATTTTAATAACGATTTTTCTTTCTTTTTAGGTAGAGCAGGATAATAAATAAAAACTGCATGTCGTTAGTTTAGATTAAAGTCTAATGCAACCTCATTTTACATTTTCTTTTTAATAAAAGAAATATGAGATACATGTTCCTGTGAATTGATCTCATTGATCTCATCATTTTTTGATATTTTAGAGTGTGTTTTTTGACAAACAGTTTTAGAGATTTATGTAGGTATTTATTTCACCACGAGTAGACAATTTCAAGGAGACAAAAAGGGAAGTATTTTCCTTCAAAAATATTCTTATATTTGAACCTTGTTGTTTGCTAAGCATCAATTGAATAATGACTTGATGTAATTACCCATATTTTTGCAAAAATTTCTATCTTATTTTTCTCAAGGCATCTTTAATGGCAGTGTCTCTTAACCTCCACCACTAGAGGATATAAGGAAGTAACACCTTGACTATCAAACTTAGAGGTTACTCGTACAATTTCCATAAAAACCTTGAGTAGGTGAGTAAAGTATCTTTATTAAAAAGTAACAAGGAGGTTTGATTAGCGGTTAGCCATGGAAACATCACAATAACTTAAAAAAAAAAAAAAATGAGTTGCACCTAAATATACCTTTATGTTCTTTCCCAATGATACCATCCACTACACATTAAAAATGCTTGATTATACCATATCTTTAGATAGGCTACGTCCTCTTAAGTACCCCTTACATCAGGACAATCTCTAAGGAATACATAAAGGAGAGTCATCTTCTAACATAAATACCATTCCAATCTAAAAAAAAGAGAAAAGTTTTTCAGAGTTGTCTCCCCATCTTCTTGCAAAAAGCAATATTTATATTAAAATCTTAAAAGATGGTGGACCAATCTTTGAGGGTGTAAGAGGATAACTCGCTGGGATATTGAATAGGTCTGCTGGCAGTGGGTATCGTCCTATGGTATGACTATGTAAACCCATCGGAGTATTGAATAGGCTTGCTGGTAGCGGGGCATTCTACCTAGCGAGGATGATAATCTGACAAAAAAATAATGAATAAAAATTCCTAAATCTTGAACTTGTCCTGATGTACGACATTACTTGTAGAAAAATCTCACAAGAAGTATGTATGGTTAAACTAAGGTCAATGAACTCCATAAATCTGCCACTAGGAATTAACTTTAAGACTATCTTAAGACTCTCTCGCCTAACTCTTCTTAAATATATGTAGGATCTTATATCCTATGGGTGGGGCCATATTCTAACTGTCTCGTCATACTAATATGTGAAATTTATCTCTACACTTAACAAGCCGTAAATCTTAGGCTATTGGGAGAATTGACTAGTTCCCTATATTTTTTATTGTGAGGTGTCACAATACTTAGGAGTGGGGGAGGGGTTTCATGAGCTAAAAAATGATAAATACTGCCTATCTATAATCCATGAGAAAAAGAAGTAGAATCTTTGTAAAATTTGTGTGTATTGTTTTCATGATATGGGCTATTATATCAACAGTTATTTTTATTGAAATGTTAAATTAGATACCACTGACATCACTGTGTGTTATAAGCATGTTGTGCATTTTATTTATTTATTTTTATCTTTATATAATGGAAGACTTCCTAACCAGTTCTTTGTGACAATTACGGATCAATAACACATTGTTAAACTCACTACAGATCTATGTTACACACCTATGAACAGAGGAACAAGTTATTGAACAGAGCAACAAGTTGTTTTATAGTGTTACAAGAACAATGACAAGGCAATTAACAGTGGATAATCCTATTCACACTTATCATGTCCATGCTCATGTTCACCATGACTGTTAGAAATTGCCCAAGCTGAGTGTTATGGGTGAACATCCATTATAATGGGGATAATTTCCACTTGCACAGGAGTACCATATGAAGTGTCATATGGAGTGTCATTTGGAAGACCGAATGGAGTGCCATCTGGACGACCGGATGAAGCGCTATATGGAGGATCGAATGAGGTATGCATATACTGTAAATGACCATGATTGCATGCAAAAAGGATCGTTTGAATTGATACACATGTTTCACTAGTAAGTTAAGATGAATTGAATGGTATGTTGTTAAAATTCATGTTGATAATTAAATTCAAACTTTTTAATGTATTTTTATGATCAAATGTCCAAGTCGAAGACTTGGACATTGATCTAATTCTCACATAATTGCATTTTCCTCCAAAGTACACCGCCATTCAAAATTCAAATGTTGTGCAATCATATTCAATTTAATAAACCCTTGATTTTTCCCTTATACTTCTTGAAAAGTCTTGAGAAAATGTATTCCCAAGTGCATAAAAACTTAGCCAACCCTCACAACATTCTATTCCAGCATGGCCTCATCAAATTTCTTTTCATAACAGAGTTGACAAAACAGGGCAAAACATGGGATGAATTCCTCTATCAATTCTCAAACCCCCATCTCACAGTCAAGACCACCAAGAGATCAATTGATTTAGGGACTGTTAATCCACCTAAGACTCATTCTCCAAAGACTTTGTTATCACTCCACCAGTTCTCCCAAGGCTGAGAAGGAGACCGACAGAGGTAACCACAAACCAATCTTTTGATCTGGTAGCTATCCCTACCAAATCAGAGAGGGATCTCTCTATGATCACAGTCAATAAGGTGACTAGAGAAGGAAAAAGATATTAGGCTAGTTATTTAGCTCAGTGTACTTTTGATTTGGAGATTGTTGGATGAGAGTATAGGTCTAGGGATATAAGCCAGGGTTTCCAAAAGATGAGTTGCAAATATAGAATGCGGCAAGGTAGGTATTCTCAGTAGCATTTAGGATTTGTCATTGTGTATAGGGTAGATGAGGTGAGTTTCAAAATGGGCATGAGATCATGAATCCATTCATCAAAAGAAGGTCTAACATAACATGACAGTTTCATCCAAAACAGATCAAATAACTTTGAATTCTTCTTATAATCTTATGAAACAATCATAGGAAAGCATGGAAATGGCAGCAAATTGTAGCAGAAGAGAAACAACTTTGGAGGATGATTTGGAGGCTTCCTCGATGAGTTTTTTAATGAAAATTTTATGAATGGAAATCTGAAGATTTCCTATACACATCGGAGTCACTAATCCAAGAAAAAACGTACATCTAACCCCTTCAAAATTGATTCTAAAACAAATTGTCCAAAAGCGCAGTGACTGCGACAGAAGCACAACGAAAAAATACGGGTCAAAGATGGAGCGATAAATATTTAACCATAACACATTTTACAAAACAGGTAGAGGTTTTTGTAGATACATTTGTTGTGAATACAAACCTATCTCATTTTTTTGAAACGAATCCCCATGTTCTTGTAATATGTGCCACAAAGAATGAGTAAAACAGACAATTAAATTGGCAAATTTGATTTTCTGAAATAGGCCTCCAAGAAAGTTGAATATCTCCCAATATATGATACCTGTGTAAACATTTAAGAAGGTTATTTTTATTTGGTATGTCATTAGAAAAAACCTCCTTTGTTTTTCCAAAATTCATATTTATTTGGTCCAAAAACTCTTTTGAAAATGATGACCAAAAACAGAGTCAAAAGCGCAACGTGGTCTTGTAGAACACTTTTGAGTGACTTTTCCTGATCCATTTTCTGATGTAGTAGTTCCTGGCCATGTGTCTCTAAAGCTTGATGTCCATGTTGGCCTTTTTCAAGAGCATCACCTGGTGTTCATTGACTCTTCCAAGACAATACTCTCTATCCTTTTCAAATTATATTGCAATGGTGCCTTCAATGTCTTGTTGACATAGTGGAGAAGATGGCTCAAGACTCATTTAACAATAGAAAGGCATGCCAAATTTTATTTGAAAATATAAACATGTGTCCTAGGACCCCAACAATAATCTTGAAATATTACATTTGATCACTGACGACTATTGGACTCTAACAGACTCCAAACCCTCCAACTCCAACTATCTCTTTGTCTGATCAAAAGGCCAATAAAATTGTTGATTCCCCGCAGCCTCATCAGGAAAAAAAACCAAAAAACCTGCTGATAATTCTCCATTTCCCTCAACACCTGTTTATCCTCAACCTAAGAAGTTACAAGATGCATTCCAACAAGATTTCTCTTTATTCCCTATGAATAGGAGAGGATCTGTTAAGAACCAAATAGTTGAATACAAAATATCACAATATATCCAAAGATATCTGAATACAATCACCACACAAGATCTATGAAACCATATAGAAAACCACAACTTTATTATAAAAACCCTTGAGATAGAGCAACACCATACAATGGATCCTATTATGGAAGAGATTCTCTCTTGTTCACTTGTCTCTTCGAGGGGGCATCCTCCTATTGAGCTACCGCTCCAAATACAATACTTCTCTTCATGTTTCATTACATTGCTTTAACCCATTTATATAGTGTTACCATCACCTAAGAACATTCTAGAGGAGGAATCTTCCGGAAGTAGAACCTTCTAAGAAGTTCTCTTACATTTATTATATCTAACTACCATAGTGGGTCTTATTTAATAATATAGTGGACCTAGTCCACCTTACATTGAATGACCTCCACTATTATCACTATGGGTCCTCTGGGCCCCCCCACTACCTCTCTAGCTACCTTACATTCCATCCCCCTTATGAAAGCGTTGTCCTCAACGCTTGATGTACAACCATATACCAGGGTCCCATGGATAATTGTGGACCATAATGCTAAAGAAGACTGAAGAACCAAGGTCTCATGCTGAAGTAGTCCAACCACCATTGTAAGCCCGGGTCTCATGTCCAAGTGCTCATGTGAACTCCCCGTGGAAGATTTTGGAACCCAATAACCAACTCCAAATGATGCTCCAAAGATTGACACCTATCATGTGGATCCAAAT